>CAUYRT010071430.1:0-27091 GCA_963574885.1 Lepilemur ruficaudatus
AGTAGCTGGGACTACAGGCATGTGCCACCATGCCCGGCTGATTTTTTCTATATATATCTTTAGTTGGCCAATTAATTTCTTTCTTTCTATTTATAGTAGAGACGGGGTCTCACTCTTGCTCAGGCTGATTTCGAACTCCTGACCTTGAGCGATCCGCCCGCCTCAGCCTCCCAGAGAGCTAGGATTACAGGCGTGAGCCACCGTGCCCGGCTAGCAAACTCTTTTTTTAAGTTGGTACAAAGATAAACTCAGCACAATGTAGGTACATTTCAATTAATGAGGCTATGCCTATTAAAACATGCACCATAATTGCAATCAGCTTAATATAAAAGACACCAGCTGGAGCAGGAGCTAAGCCTTCACTGACAGGCACTGGGAATGAGCAATTCTACACGAGACAAGACCTGGTGTGGGGAGGGGTAGGGAAGCAGCAGGGATAGGGTCACTGCTCACCATCTGTAAATATTTGGCAAACCATGGAGTGAAAGAGAAATCAGCCTGGATCTTTGTGGCCCTAGAGGCAAAATTAGGACCAGTGGATGCAAGTTATAGGGAACAGATTTTGTCTCCAAGGTAATTGATCAATGATGATTGTGTGGTCTCCCAAGCTTGAAGTCAAGAACCAGCTTAGGAGCCACTTTGCAAAGATGCCCTCCCCTGACCTCTTTTATAGTGGACTTTTGCGCCCTCTAAATAAACTTGGAGTCGTGAATCACAGAATCAAGATGGAAAGGAATCTTTACAGTTACGCAGCTGTACTTCCTATCCCAGGATTCAGTCTCTTCACTGTCCCGCCACATGTTCAGCCACCTGTGTTTGGGCACATCCAGTGATGGGTAACTCACTACTTCCTGAGGCTGCACATTTTATCCTTCAGCTTCTCTTCTAAGTCCTTTCCATCATCAAGGGGAAATCCATTTCCCTGTAATTTTGACAACTACTTCCAGTCCTATCACTTCACATTATACAAATATAAATTTCTCTCCCCGATAATCATTAATATCTTAGAAAATGTCAGGTGTTCCCAGTGTTATTTCTTACCCTGGATAAACATTCTCTATTGTCTCAACTTTTCCTCATGTGTCCAGTCCCTCTCTCACTATAATCATATATAATAGGTATCAAGGATGCAATTGTGTTATATGCATTATCCCATTGAGTTCTCACAACAGCCCTATGCGGTGGGTGCTATTAATGCCCCCATTCTACAGACCAAGAAACTGAGGCCCAGAGAGGTCAAATAATTTGTTTGCAGTAAAACAGCTGGTACATGGTAGAGGTGGGATTCAAACACACAGACCTGAAATTTGAGCCAATATTTATTCTGTATTTTCTCAATCTTATTGGTCCCAACCTACTGGTTGGTCCCCTGCATGGAGCCTTGCCCAAGGTACCCAGAATGTCATTGGCACTGAGTCATAAATAGGGTAGGGGAACAGGAAACAGGTTAAGGAAAGTGTATGCTAAGGCTATATCTGAAGATAAAAGAGGCTTTGAAAAACCCAAGCCAGTAGCTCTCAGACTTAAGAATGCATTAGCATCACCAGGAGAGGTTGTTTAAATTCCCATTTCTGGACTCTGGGCTCAGAGATTTGGTATTATTAGGTCCAGGTTGGAGCCATAGAGTCTAGTGTTCATGATACGGGTGGTTACTGAACCACTCTTTGAGAAACTCTGCCCTAAGCTTTCCAAAGCCCTTGGCCAGCTCTTCTGAGCCAGGGAGCAGCATGTTAAGGCAAGGTGTAATAGGCGAAGGTGTTGTTGGGCTTGAGATACCTGGATGCTTTGTCAATCCTCAGTGGATGAGGAATGCCCAGCCAGAATGGCATTCTCATGAGAAACGGGCAGAAGGACCCTCTGAGCAGCCATTTACTCAATGACTGGTAATTCTCAGCCTCACCCCATACTACACCTGAGTTTTCCTTTTTTAACCAAGAAGCATTTGCTTGGTGGAAGCCAATTAAAATCTTTGTTTCAAAACCTACTTCTAAATATTGTATATAACACTTTTCTCTCCTTAGTACAAACTGTAACAATGTTAATTTTACACTCTGGTCTAATCAGATCTCATTATTGATGTTGCTGAAATATCCTGCTGCTAGTTCTGTATCATCTGTGAGCAGGTCGGAGTGAGTCATGGATTTCAAAGTTGGTTCCTGTTTTTATCAGTTTAAAGACAAAAACGAGATTTTCAATGTATACCTCTAAGCCCATCTGTTGAAAAACTGTGCCCAAGGTCCTTGCAGTCTGCTTGCTAAGCAACAGAGGAACAAAATAAGCCTAGCCCCCGAGTGTAAACCCTAGCGAAAGCTCAAATGCATGATTGCCTGCTGAGGCTCCATGGAAGGGCACCTGGGAGTCAGTGCTCCTGGTCAAGCCCTCTTCCTCTAGCCAGTGTTCTAGTTATCTAAGACCACTTAAACTACTTCATAATCAGTTGCTTAAAACCACCACCATGTTATTATATACTATTTCACAGGTCAGGAATTCAGACAGGGCTCAGCTGGGTGATTCTTCTGCTTCATGTGGTATTCAGGGGGTCACTCAATGGTATTTGGCTGGTAGCTGGGCTGGTTTGGGGAGTCCAAGATGGCTTCACTTACATTCTTGGCACCTTGGAGGGGACAGTGGAAGGCTGAGCTCAACTGGGCCCCTTGTCCTCACCATATAGTCTCAAAGCCTCTCCATTCACTCTTTCTAGTGGGGTAGCTGAACTTTCAACATGGTGCTCAGGGTTCCAAAAGACCAAAGTGGAAGTTGCTAATCTTCTTAAAAACTAGGTCTAAGCCAGGCGCAGTACCTCAGCCTATAATTCTGGCACGTTGGGAGGCCAAAGTGAGAGGATCACTTGAGGCCAGGAGTTTGTGACCAGCCTGAGCAACACAGTAAGATCCTCATCTCTACAAAAAAATAGAAAAATTAGCCAGGCATGGTGGCACGTGCCTGTAGTCTCAGCTATTTGGGAGGCTGAGGCTAACCCTACTTGAGCCCAGGAGTTTGAGGCTGCAGTGAGCTATGATCACAGCACTGCACTCCAGCCTGGGTGACAGAGTGAGACCCTGTCTCAAAAAAAAAAAAAAAAAAAAAAAGAAAAAAAGAAAGAAAGAAAGAAAAGAAAAGAAAAAATGAAAAAAAGGCTAGGAAAAGAAAAAAAGCTAGGTCCAGAGGTGTCCAGGGATGTCAGAATGTCACTTCCTTATACTTTGTCAAGCCAGAGTCAAGGAAAGGAGAAATGGACCCCATCCCCCAGGAAGGGGCTTGTCAAAGAATTTGCACCACCTCTAATCTGCCGCAGCCAGCCTTTCTCCTCTGGTCCCCACTGCAATCAGCCCCATTCTCTCACAAACTCCTAAATCCTCCATCAGAATCAGAACACTAGAAGTTTCACATGGAGCCAATAAGAAACACTGTCAAGTACTAATTTCACCTGAGGGCAGTACCTGATCCCTCAGGCGGCCTTAGGGACAAGGAAAGGCCTTTTGAACGTCTGAATTGGACAGTGAGGCCCTGCTGCTCCTCACTTCTTTCACTTCTAGCCTATGAGTCTGAGAATCATCAGCTGATATTTCACTTCTATTTTTCTCATCAGCTTGGCCTATGGTTTGCCATCAGAAGAGACTGATGATTGTTGCCGGTTCTAAGAGGGACTGATGCAGTGTGACCTCCAGGGTCACCTGGCCCAGTCAAGGCCAAAGACCAAGAAAGAGCCATCATCTTGTTCATAAGAATGTGAGGTTTGCTATATATTTTGGGCAGCCCTTATGACCTCCAGAAGAGGTCATCTCAGTGCCAGCAGAAAGACAGGAGGTGCTGGTGGGCAGTGGTCCAGGGAAGCCCCAGCAGGTGCAGTGTAAAGCTGGGAGTCAGCCGCCGAAGCGGCAAAGGAATGTTCCCAAGCTTCCTCCTCTGCAGCACCAATGACAGCTGCGCTTCTGTTGCCAGGGAAGTGATGCACCAGAATTCAAGTTTGCAGGGCCATGACACCCTCTGCCTGTCACCTAGAGGTACTGGGAGGCAGCCTGCCTCTGTGCCTTCAGACTGGGTGTGAGCTCAGCACAGGAGACCTGTCAGCTTAATCCCCTCAACATCTCCCTCCTGTGAGCCTTGTGCTCAGCCACACGCCCTGCCAGCTGAGTCCAAATCCTCAACTCGCCAGGGAACTGGCCGTAAGGAGCAGCAGGAAGTGGAATCTGGGAAAAGACACAACTGTGATCCAATCTGCGGGATGCAATAAGCATCTCCCAGTGTCACTGTGACCCTCTAAGACAGATGCTGCTCTGAGGCGGAAGGGACATCCTCATGTGTGAATGCCTCTCAATTTTCCAGCCACGTGCAGCCAGTCTCTGCTTCCCCAGCTCCTGTGCTGTACAAAGGCTGAGCTTCACTTCATGGGGGTGACGTTACCCACTGCCCTGGGTTAGGGACAGCCTCCCCAGGGACTTCTTTACCCCTCCCTTTTGTTGGCTGTTCTGCAGTGTAGTGGTGGGAAGGGGTCTGCATGGGGAAATCAGATAGGGGCTAAGCACAGTTTTCCTTTCCTCAAAGGCAGGAAGAACCTCATCATTACCCTCTCTCTGGAGGCAAAGGGAAATACTTGCAATCAATCTAGCTAGGGCTGCAATGTACACAAAAATATGCTGTTTTAAATATTATGATCACCTGAGTATTCATAACCTGTGAAAATTGTACTCTGGTGCGAGGCAGCTCCAAGTGTTGGAAAGTTCTTTTACACCAAATCAAAATCTGCCTACCTTTAACTTCTAATAGTAACAAGAGGTAAAATTTTTTAAGCACTTACCATGTTTCTGGCACTTTGTGCAGAACCTCACGGCTGTCATCCTATCCTGGGTGACTCTGGGGCTCAGTTGTACCAGCATCCGTTTTATAGCTGAGGACGCCGAGGTTCAGAAGAGCTAAGGAGACTGCCAGCTGGCGCAGCGGGGACTGAATGCTGGTCTGCTGGATCCAGTGCCCTGGGCCAACATGAGCCTGTCGGCCTGGTTCCATTCCGTCCCATTCCCTCTCTCCTGAGGCAGCCCTTCGCTACTTGGAGGTGGCTGTCTTATCCTCTCTATATACCAGTCTCTCCACTAGACCAAGCGTACTTGGGCTTCTCACTGCTGCCACCTGCCCTGGCCTTGCCCCCGGTCACGGTTGTCTGGGTTCCTTTCAAAGGCAGACAGGCAGAAATGAGCACAGTGTCCCAGCACTGGTTCCCACTGCACCAATTCCGGATCCGACGTCCTTATGATGCAGACTGAGGTTGCTCTGTGATTTCTGGCGTCCTTTCCACGTGAGCTCAGAGGCAATCCCAACACCTGAGACATTGTCAGACGTCGTATTTTGGGGTACTCCTTCTCCATTCAAAACCAGGGATGGGAAGACGACTTGGCCCTTGTCTCAGTTACATTTTATCTTACAACGTACTGACCGATTCAATCTGAGGAGTAGTTTAACAGCGTCCTTCTGTGACTTAGCACAAAGCATGTTAGACGTAAAGGCGAGTTCTACGCCCAGGGAGGACCCCGGTAACCATGCTGACCGGCCGCGTGGCCACCACCCACCGCTGTCCAGACCCGGGCCGTGGTCTTAGGTCTTCTCGGGAAGTGTCACTCAGCCACGTGTGGATCCCACACCTACTCGCAGCCCTCTTCACGCTCCTCCTTCCAGCCCCCTCCTGGCTCCTTCGGTGAGCGCTGTCAGCGTGGGATCCCTCCGAGGCTCGTGGCATCCAGGTGGGGAAGCCGTGGTGGCCGTGGAGGGAGGAAGCGCAGGGAGCGAGCGGGGCAGAGAAAAATAACCAGGTGGCCCCAGTGAAGAACGCGGGAGAGAGAGAAGGAACTATTAGTGCCCATCTCACAAAACGCACGGCACCTGCTCTGTGCAATCCATCGAGAGCACGAGCAGCAGGTGCAGAGACTTCTGCCTGCTCAGGAGAAGGGCGGGAGTAAGAACGCCCGGTCCGGCCGCCCCAGGGCTTCCGGGCAGTGGGCGGCGAAAGGAGGCCGCTCGGCCTCCCCCACTTTTTTCCGTGTGTTTTGCTCAGGAGGCAAATATTTCATCCCCGGTTTGGTTGTTGCTCTGACTGGAGCCAGCCCCTCTTTGGAAATGGTATCACTCTAGCACACGGTACAGGGGCGCCTACTTTGACAGTACCTGGTTAAAAAGCAGGTGTTATTGGACAGGTGACTAAGGAGTTGATTAGCTTCGTTGCCAAAAGGTGCTTCTAATGAGCAATGCACTCAGAGCTCTGAGAGTCCCTCGGACACCTTCCTGCCCGTCCACAGATTAACCTCTCAAAGGACAGGAGGGAAGAGGCAACCGAGTTCCAGCCGAGAGGAAGAATCCAAAAGGAAAGCCAAGTCCCTCTGATGGTACACTGTGAGTGTCTGAACAAAGGACAAAAGCTGTATTTCCGTCTGATTATTAGGTTGGCACGTCAGGGTGACACAGGTCATGAATTTGGAAGAAAACCGCAGTGGGCCCGGTTTCCGACCCCGTGGGAGCCATTCGCACAAGTCTGTCTGTATTTTCGGCGCGTCCCGACTTGCACGGGAGGCGCCCGCGAGCCCCTGCGCGGCCCCTGTGCTCCGACAGCAGGCCGCGGGCTCCCTCTGCTGCCCGCGTCTCCACTTGCTGTCCCTGTCTGTGCCGGAGACATTCCGAAGGCAGGAAGGCTTGGTGGGAACCCAGGGCTCTCCCCGGATCCTGATAGCCCCTAGTTTGATTTGGGCAGGACCCTAGCCCTGCCAATGTATGAGCTCTCGCGCGGGGCTCGGAGTAACCATTCGTTGACCAGGTGATTCCCCCCTACCCCAGGGCTCAATTTCTTTCAAAGACTTTTCTGGGTTCCATGGGGTTGGGGGTCGAAGAGGGAGTCTCTGGAGGCAAAAGGATCCTTAGGGAACCGAGCAAATGACAGTGGCTTTGCTTAAATCTGGAAAGCCACTCAGAGGAAAGAGAACCTCTGTTGATGGTTTGTATTGTTTTCTGCCCATAATCTTCATTTCCCTCTCCTGAGGCTGACGGCAAAAGTTCCCGCCACCTGTATAACCTCCCTCCACCAAAGGGAGACTCAGTCTCAACAAAAACAGACAAGGCAACTGAACACCCCTCCTCACAACCCCCACCCCTTAAAAAAATTTTTTTAAAAGAAAGAATAGATAAATAAAAATTAAGAAATTATTAAAAAAATAAAAAATTAGAAAATACGGCATGGAAGCTCTGAAAAGAAAGAAATTGAACAGAGAAAAGAAGTAGAAATTTTTCAGAGAAATGGACTGCGTGAATTTTTTAATAACTGGGAAACACCAAAAGTGAGCAGGCTTACGTATAAATAGTCCCTCATGCCATGATTAAAACTGTCAAAAGAAGGCTGGGTAAACAGCCAAAAGTCAGGATATTTAACAAAGACGAGGAAATAGGCTTGAAATAATCATGTTACATGTCCAATATTTAGCCAAGTATAATGATGCCTTTGGTAATAACAGTACAGTATTTACGGAAAAATAGTTTTAAAGTTCACTAGAAATGATTTTGAAATTTGATGCTAGAATGGCTAAAACTTGTAATCTGGATAAAAATGAAAGAACTAACCCCTCTCCAGGATGGAGAATTCAAAATGAGATTGTTAGTTTATGAGTAATAAAGCGAGGAAAGAAACCCTACGTATAATATATCCAAATCAATTAGATTTTACTAGGGATAAAAGTCATACTGAATGTCTAACATTTATTATATATATATATATCATTGAACTATCAGCAGAAAACAAGGAAGTTAAAATTAATCTTTTTAGTTGGTTTTATAAATATTATATTAATAAAAAATATTTTAAAGTGAAGAACTAAAAAAAATCTCAATTTTCGGCATTGATTTAAAGCAAAGGTTTTTATATAAAGGGCTAGATTGTCAGTATTTCAGTCTTTACAGACTGGACTGTGCCCTTCCAGTCCTTCTAGCTATTTCAGGCATAAAGGAGAGCGCCCGGGAGTATACCGAGGTCAGCCTGTCCCAGACAGAAAACTTCAGGAAATGCTGAAAAGATCACAGGAGCCCCAGCCCAGGATGTTGGCAGGGTTCCTGTTTATAAATGTGCCATGCTAAGGGCTTCTGTCGACTTAGAGACCCCAATCTCAATTTCTCAACATCCTGTTTACTGCCTGCCCCTGGAAGAACAAATTAGACATGCCTGTGGCACATTATATTTCATAATCTCTTACTGATGTTGCATATTTTCTTTGCGAATATTTTAGGACTTTCGTTATTTAATTGGATTCCCGAATCTTCTAAGAGATCCAGCCTATTTGACTAACTAAGTCAAGGCTTTACCTTGCAAATTCAGTATAGAAGAAATTTCTTGGTTCTTTTAGGTTTCTTTCTGTGATCCAATCCATCGCCTTCATATTTGTGCAGGAAGGAACATGAAAAGAAAAAGAAAAAAGCCCTCACAACTTCATAGGAGTTTCTATGCCAGCACATCCTGCTGACATCCTAAAGAAACCAGACAGCAGAGTTACAGGTAAAAGTTTAAAAGTTGTGACTCTGTTTTATCGTATGTTCAAAAACAGTTTTGTTATTTTTCTAATAACACATGCAACATCTCCTCTGAAGTTATGGAATAGGGTATATGTGCTCTCCATTTTTCTTTTTCTGGGCTGGGATCGGCTAGAGAACTTCAGAGAGCAAAGGCAGAAACCAGCCGTCTCTTGAAGTTTGCTGCTGGTCTCCTAGCAACCGGTTTCTTGTTGGAGGCACAACTGAGCTGTCTGGGGACTCGGAACACTAGAAAGGGGCACACGGATTCACTTTCCCACTGGATAATTAAGTTGTTTTTAATTTCTGTAATAGCAACACTCCGTTTAGGCAGCAGTGAAAGAAAGCAGGAAGTTTCCAGATCAAGCTTTTCTGAGTTACTGGATCTGCTGTTGTGACAAGAGAAGTAGGTGTGAGAGGTGACAGTTCTGGCAGGTAGGAGTCTTGTCAGGGCCCACAGGGCCAGGCAGGCTGCAGCTGAGGGAGGTGGAAAGGTGAGGCACTGGGGAGCGGGGTTGGGACGAGAGGAAGGCACCTGGGTGAATAGGTAAGGAGGCATCCATAATCCAGATGTCTCAGCCACCAGGCCCAAGCTCTTTGAGAACAGCTACCAGACCTGATTTATTTTTATTTCCTCACATCGCCTCACACAGTACAAACGACCCTTTACAAATCAATAAGGGGTGCAAGGTGGGAACTGTGGTAAGAGCTCAAAACTCTGCGAAGGCGCCACACTAAAAATAATCATAATAATCAGCCACTGTCCCCTTGTTTGCTTCTCTGTAATTGCTACTCTTGAGTCACATAGCTGGTGGTCATAAAGATTCTTAACTTTCTCCGCAGATAACATCACCTTTTCGAAACCTAAAGGTAGTTTCTGAGATACCTTCCGGTCCGCATTCCAGTGGATTGGCTGACCCACCCAGACCGGCAGCCCATACCAAGAAACTGACTCCAGTGAATTGTGACCCCAACCCAGGAACTGACTCCACACAAGAAGATGATTTCTACACCCCCATAATTTAGCCCTGAACCTAACCAATTAGCAAACCCAACTGCCTAATCCTTTGCCTGCCAAACTATTTTTAAAAACCCTGTCTCCAAATTCTCCGGGAGGTAGATTTGAAGAATTCCTCCGGTCTCACCGCTTAGTGCTTTGCAGAATTAAACCCTTTCCCCACTGCAACCCAGCTGTCTCAGTGTATTGGCTCTTCCCTGTGCAGCGGGCCATACCACCCGGTTGGGCAACGACAGTAGGTATTTACTTAATATTTGTTTAAGGAAGGGATTCTGGAATTTCGCTGAATATCACTATGTGAGAATCACTGATGTTTGCAAATAAGTCTGTGCTCTGCAGCTGTTTTCAATATCAAATTCACCTTTATTAATTTAGAGTAACCAGGAGTGGGCTGTTTAAAAAGGTTAATTCTTATAAAACAATTTTTTTCTCTGTGTCAATATTTAAAAAAATTTTTTTTTATCCAGGGTGCAGCAAAAGAAAAAAATTTTTTTTTTACCTTTCTGAATGAAAATTTTCATACACATATAAGTACATAATTTTATTATGTGGCTATCTCTGCTCTTTGAAATAGAATATCTTGAGGATAGTGTGATCTTTCAAAGGACCATGACTCAGGATAGGAATTCTGTTTCTGCAGAACAGAAAAGCTCCAAATGCCTATTGCGATATATGTTTCTTTGCACCTGTGTTAAGTTACTGCTGTGATTTTCAAGTTCAGGGTTTTCTATCTTCTCCTTTCCTTTTATTTGATATGCATCACATCTGACAGGGGTTTACCTCCAACATCCAGTTAGCTGCTTCTAGTTTTGTGTTGGCTAGAAAACCAGGTAGCTGGGACTGTCATGTCTGTGTGTTTAAAAGAGGAGTGAAAAGATTCCAAGTGAGAAGCTGAGAGTGGCTGAGCTTTAGAGTATAGATATCGCAACAGCCACGCTCATCGCCTGCTCTGCTGGGTGATTTCTGTGTCTGTGACCCCTCAACCCCCCAGATCCCTCACAGGTGCTGGGGGAGGTACACAAGAGAAAGGGAAAATCCTGGCTCTGAGGAGGTCTGAGTTTGTAAAGAGGTAAAAATCATGGTAGGGCGAAGGGTGAAGAGACAGCTGTTGACGTCACTTATAGGAGAAAAATCTGATTTGTTGTGCTTATTTACTGATGAGCTCACACTATGCAGCAACTCTGAATTAACTTACTTTAAATATCTTAAATATATATACAGGTTAACACCAAGAGCTGAGCAGTCAGCTTCCTGGACGGAGGCTTGCATGTGTGAGGCTGACTTAAAAATGAAAACAGAGTCCTCTTGGGAATTTAACACAAAAGAAATTTGGTTTATTTTTTTTTTAAAACAATACAATTTTTAATGGCACTTATTTCTAATTACTAGGGAAATGAATTTGAAGCTTTGGAATCACTTACATAGTTTTGGTCAACATTGAATATATACAGATGTTGACTCTACTCCCAAACTAGATTCTATGTGTTTTGGGAAAGATTTGTATAGGCAGTTCCTATCAACAAACAGTAATACACAAAGCAGGAAGAGCAAGGGAATAAGTATAAGACTTTATCCCTTGTATTTACATTTTAAAAGTTTTTGTTTTACATGAAATTATAGTTTTCTTTGGATTTTTCTTCACAATTTATTAACAAGTGTAGCCTGGTGTGTTTTTACATAATTGACAAAAATTGTTCTGTGTGTCATAGGAAGTATTGCTTGTGAGTCTCAGTTATGGACATATAAAAAGAGTTGGCCTTATTAGTCTAGAGTTGGGGATAACAAAATTCTAGAGTGTTTTGAGGAGCTAGAAAAAGCTACCTTATCCCAGTGTGCAGAGTTCATTTCTGAGTGGGAAATGAACTGATGTAATAGTCCCCGTGATTGCGTCCCTGCCTGCCTGCCTTTCTAAATAGCTTTATTGAGATATAATCCACATACCATATAATTCATCCCCTTAAAGTGTAAGATGCAATGGATTTTAGTATACTCACAGATGTGTGTAACCATCAGCAGACTAAACTTTAGAACACTGTTATCACTTCAAAAAAAATACTCCAAATCCTTTATCCACTATCTACCCATTTATCCCCCTGGCCCCCACCTCTAAGCAACCACTAATCTACTTTCTGCCTCTATAAATTTGCCTATTCTGGACGTTTCATATGAATGGAATCGTATAATATGTGGTCATTGGCAACTTGGATGGGTGATCCTGGTTGAGGGTGTTTCATGAAGTTGCAGTCAAGATGTTGGTGGGACTACAGTTGTCTGAAGACTAGACTGAGCTGGAGGATTCACTTCCAAGATGGTTCCCCCACATGACCATTGGCAGAGGCCTCAGCCCCTCACCATGTGGCCCTCTCTGTAACGCTGCTTGAATGTCCTCACAATATGGCATTTCGCTCCACCCAGAGCAAGTGACGCTGGACAGAGTAAGAGGAAACTGTAATATATTCCACAAGGTAGTTCAGGAGTCACACACCATCACCTTCACCATATTCTATTTGCTAGAGGTGAATCACTAAATCCACACTCACAAGGAGAGGAATAGGCTCTACCTCTTGAAGGGAAGAGAATCAAAGAATATGTGGACATATTTTAAAACTACCCCAACAATATTGTTGGATTAAAGATCAATAAAAAGTGCTATTTCTTTATAACAGCAATAATCAACTAGAAAATATAAGAACAACAACAGCATACTATTCACCACAGCATCAAAAATAAAATAGACCAAAGAATTAACTTAACCAAGAATATCCAGTCCTCTATAAAGGAAATAAAAAAAGATCTGATAAATGGAGAGAGACTCCATGTTCTAGGATAGGACAACATATTATAAACATGTCATTCTTTCCCCACTCTATCTAAACATTTAAGATTCTCACAATGAAGGTCTGATTTTTAGCTGTTTGAGGATTTTATTAAGGTTTTTGTTAAAATTTATATGGAAAAAAGTTGAAGTCTATAAATGGCAAAGACAATTTTAATCAGCATACATAGGGGCATTTGCCCTACCAAATATAAACCCTAACACAGAGTTAAAACAAAAACAGTGTGGTATTGGCACAAGAACAGTCAAATGGACTAATAGACCATTTGGACAGAATAGACTAACGGACAGAATAGAAAGCTCAGAAAGAAATACCCAAATGTATATGAGAACGTATCATAAGATAACTTATGGCACAAATTAATGAGGACTGGTTGGCTTGTCTGAAAAATGATGCTGGAAACAGTGACCACTAAGTGGTGAAAGATACAACTGGATGCCTACCTAGCACCACAGGTAAAGATAGACTCAAGACGGATAAAAGAACTAAATATAAAATATGAAACAACTAAATATAAAAGGTTAATATTAAAGAACAAAAACATAAAAGAACTAGATATAAAAGTTTAAACTATAGAGTTAATAGGAAAAAGGGTAGACAACATTGTTTTGAACTAAGCATAAACCTTAAGATAAAAGTTATATTTATTTAAATCAAAATTAGGTATTTCTTTTAAACAAGATGTTATCTTTTGATAGAATAAGAGAAAAATATTTGTAATGTTTTAAACTGAAAAGGGATTGATAACTAGAACAATGGTTCTCAAATTTCAGTAGGCATAGGAATTCCTTGGGCATCTTGTTACACAGCAAATTCTAATTCAGTAGGCCTGGAGTGGAGCTATGGATTCTGCGTTTCTAACAAGCTTCCAGCTGAATATCAAGAATCTAGAATATATAACCAACTCCCAAAAATCATTGAGAAAATGACAGAAACCCCAATAAAAAATGGGCAAAGGTCATGAGCACATGAATAATAGATAGGAAATTCGAAAGGCTATCAAACATATAAAAGGATACTCAAATTCATTGATTATCAAATACATGAAAATTAAAACAAGATATTATGTCACATATACATACCACAGTGTCAAAAATTCAAAAGCTTGATAATGACAATTATTGGTATGGATTTTGGAAATATGAAAACCTTCATGAACTGCTAGTAGGAGGGTAGACTGACATAGTCATTTTGCAGAACAGTTTAGCACTGCTTGGCAAAGTTAAATATATTCACACCATATGTACTGCCATTCTAGTCTTGGTTATATTTTCCAAAAAAATTTCTCACATGAGTTCATAAGGAGACATACATATTTCTGAGGATGTTTACTAGAGTATAATTTATGGTGCAAGGAGTTGGAGGCTCTCTGGAGGTCCATTCCTGAGAAAGTGGGTAGATTTCTACCTTAGACCATGCACCATGTTTATGGACAAGAAGACTTAATGTTGTTAAGATAATAATACTCACCTAATTGATCTACAGATTCAACACAAGCTCTATCAAAATTCTTGTTGCCTTTTCTGCAGAATTCGTCAAGCTGATCCTACAATTCATATGATAATGCAAAGGACCTAGAATAGCCACTTGTGTGGGACTATTGGCATGGTGGAGTGAGAAGCTTGGTAAAGCCAACAGCTAATATCTTACTGATAAAACTCTAAATGCTTTTTCCTTAAGATAAGGAGCAAAACAAAGATATCCTATTTTTTCACTTTTATTCAACATTGTACCAGAGGTTCTACCCAGGGCAATTAGGCAAGATAAAGAAACAAAAGGCATCCATATTTGAAAGGAAGAAGAACTATCTCTATTTGCAGATGACACAATTGTGTATATAGAAAATCTTAAAGAATCCACTTAAAAACTGCTAGAATTAATAAACAATTTCCACAAGGTTGTGGGATACCAGGTCAATATACAAAAATCAATTATATGTTTTATATACCTGCATTGAACATTCCAAAAATAAAATTAAGAATACAATGCCATTTTCAATAGCATCAAAAAGAATGAAATACTTATGCATAAATTTCACAAAAGGAGTATAAAACTTGTTATCTAAAAACTACAACATGTCCTGGAAAGAAATTAAAAGAAGACCTAAATAAATGGAAAGACATGCCACGTTCATGGATCAGAAGATTTAATATTGCTACAATAGCAATACTCCCCAAGGTGATCTATAGGTCCTATGCAATCCCTATTAAAAACCCAGCTACTTCCTTTGTAGAAATTGACAAGCTGATCCTAAAATTTGTATGGGAATTCAAGGAGTCAAAATAGCTAAACAATCTTGAAAAAGAATAATGAAGTTGGACAGTTCCTGATTTTAAAATTTACCTCAAAGCTACAGTAATCAAGGCAGTGAAATATTGATAAAGATAGACATCCATGGCAACAGAATAGAGTTGATAAACTGTCACATTTACTGTCAATTGTTTTCTGACAACAGTACCAAGAAAATTCAATGAGTAAACAACAGTTTTCAATAAAGACTGGACAACTGGATATTCACATACAAAATAATAAATGAGGAACCTTACCTCACACCGTTATAAAAATTAACTACAAATGAAGCAAAGACCTGAATGAAAAAGCTAAAACTATAGAATTCATAGAAGAAAACATAGGCGTAAATCTTTGTGACCTTGGATTAGGTAATCAGTTTTTAGATATGACATCCAAAGCACAGCTAACACAAGAAAAAAAAAACGGACATCATCAAAATTAAACATTTTTGTGCATCAAATGATACCATCAGGAAAGTAAATAGATAACCTTCAGAATGAGAGAAAGTTTTTGGAAATCATATCTGATAAGAGACTTGTATCCAGAATACAGGAAGCACTCTTACAAGTCAATAATAACCCAATTTAAAAATGGGCAAAGGATCGAAATAAACACTCTTCAAAGAAGATATGTAAATGGATAATCAGCACAGGAAAAGATGCTCTACATCATTAATGGCTAATATAAATCAGGGAAATATAAATCAAAACCACAATAAGGTAGCCAGACAATAACGAGAATCAGTAAGGATACGGAAAAACTGTACACTAATACGTTGCTAATGGGAATGTAAAGTGGTATAGCCATTTTGGAACACAGTTGGACAATTTCTTAAAAAATTAAACATAAACTCACCATATGGCCCGTCAGTTTCACTCCTAGATGTTTACTCAAAAATGAAACATTATGTCCATTTAAAAATTTGTAAAGCATATTTGTATAGACAGGAAGCAGATAGGTGTTTGCCTGGGGCTGGAGGTGAAAGCAGGTATTGACAAGTGGAACCAGTGAACTTTTCGTGGTGTTGAAAAATGTGTTAAAAATGGACATTTGTAATGGTTACATAGATGTGTAAATGTACATAAAGTCATTGACCTGTACACTTCTAATGGATGAATTTTATTATTTATAAATTATACCTCAACAAAACTGTAAAAAGGGAAAAACCAGCAAGAGGAAAGGGGTGTGGTAGTCTGGATGAATTAAGATTGGCAATATGTTGATAATCACTGAAGCTCAGTGATTGGTAATGGCGATTCATTATATTAATACTAATTCTGGCTAGGCACAGTAGCTCATACCTATAATCCCAGCACTTTGGGAGGCTGAGGAAGGAGGATCACTTGAGGCTAGGAGTTCAAGATCAGCCTGGGCAACACAGTGAGACCCCATCTCTACAAAATTAAAATAAAAAAATTAGCTGGGCATGGTAGCACATACCTGTAGTCCCAGCTACCTGGCAGACTGAGGTGGGAGGATTGCTTAAGGCCAGGAATTTGAGGCTACAGTGAGCTATGATCATACCACTGCACTCCAGAGACGGAGTGAGGAGTGAGACTCCATCTCTAAAAAATAAAATAAAACATTATACTAATACTTCTACATTTGTGTATATTTGATAATTTTCATAATACTAAGTTAAAAAATAAACCAGTAGTAGTCTAGGAAAATTCTGTAGCCAAAAAGTCATGTGATGGGAAATCTATTTAAGGGTAAGAATATTCAGAGAGGAATTGCACATTGAGACTAACTGCACATGTCCCTATTTGTAAATTCCAACTAAGCATTTGAGTTATCTTTAGTCAACCATCCTTAAAAAAAGATAAGTTCAAAAAATCTGTACCACAATGGTCACAAGTCTGTGTCCCCAAACACATTACGTTACTATTGTGCAGCATCCTCCTCTGTGGAGAAACAAACAAGATAGTCCGCTGGACGACCCCCGATGCTCTCTGCAGGTTGCTTGGCAACAAGCCACCTGGGCTCAGTGGCCTTTCCTCCCTCAGTGTAGAGGGCTGCATGCAGTCTCTACCTCCCACAAGGTCTCCAGGGGCTCTCAGCACTGGCCTGCCATCCCCCTGGACAGCCAGAGCTTATGTTCAGGAGTTCTCTGGGGGCATCTGGTTTCCCAGGCTCATGCACTGCCTCTGTCCTTTCCTTGTTCCCAGGAGGGCTGTTGTAGCCGGAGTGATCTTCATAATGGACAAGTAAGCCCTGGTTTCCACAGGGGAAAGTGCGAGGCTCAGGTAGGCGCAGTGACGTTGGGAAATGACAACAATAGCCACAGTAATAGCTAACCCTGAATGAGTGCTCTCCAGGGACGATGCCCAGTGCTGAGGTCTTTACCCACATTAACTCACTTAATCCTCATACTCAATCTATGAGGTGACGGAGGCACAGAGAAGTTAAATAATCCAGGGCGATGCAGCTGGTGAGCAGAAGGACTTAGGTGTTTAGAAGGAGCCTCTGGTCACAGGGATGAACAGACAGACATGGGAATCACACACAGACTGTCACCCAGACTCCAGAGCTACTTGTGGCTACCTCCCTGCCTCCCTCTGCTGGTTACCAGGAAGGTGGGGCAGTGAGCAGTGTGACATGGTGTCAATGAAAGTAAATTATGGAGTCAGATGGCTCGAGTTCAAATGCTGGCTCTACTACTTCCGAGCTGGCCCACAGCAAGTTACTTAGCCTCTCTAAGCCCCGGCTACCTCATCCTTAAAAAGTGGGTGGTTAAACTAGCACCTACCTCATGGGTTGTTGTGAGTATGAAATGGGATGCGTTAGCTCTAGGGCTGGGTGCACAGGAAGGCCTCAGCAATGGTGGTCATTATCATCACTCATGCTGCTGGGAGCTACAATCAGCACATTTTATGTCCATATGATATCCATGTATCCATAGTATATCCAGACAGCAGGAAGGAAGATGTCAGGAAGGAGAAAAGGGTGCCATACTTAAGGGAGCCCTCCAGAAAGCCTTACTCAACTTTCCTGCTTGCATTTCATAGACCAGAACTCAGGCACGTGACCACACTAGCCACAGAGGAGGCCAGGAAACACATGGTGGTCCTGAATCCAGTGTCTGGTTCCAAGGAGGAGGAGATAAAGGATGATGAGATAGATAACTAGCAATCTCTGCCAGACTTCTCCAGAGACACAGAGGTTTTCAAAAGAAAATTAATCATGCCGATGTCAAATGCATTTAATTGTATCATTGTATTTAATAGCATTGACTTCTAGTTGCTTATTCAATCAATATCCATTCTCCCTATCTCCTTTTCTGGAAGAATCACTCTGTGTGTGTGTGTGTGTGTGTGTGTGTGTGTGTGTGTGTGTGTGTGTTTTGAAAATGTGATTTTGAGAAAGAGCTGTATTCTTCACTTCCCTTGTATACAGTGGAGCCATGGGACCCAATTCTGATTCACCAGGCATAAACCAACATCTGAATATTTCTGGGAAATCTTGGCTTCCTAAATAGAGCTCCCTCTGTAGTTTCCCTTCCTCCTTCTTCCTGCCTAGAATGTGGACTTGCTGGCCAAAGCTGAGACACTACCTTGAGACCAAAAGAGGAAGGCCAAGGGAATAGAGGAGACCTTAATCCTAACATCCCAGAGCCTCTCAACTGATGTTGCCAAGTCACCTACCTGGACTTACTGTTTGAGGTTAAAAAAAAAAAAAAACAACCCAGGTGTTTAAGCCACTACTGGTTGGCTGTCCGTCCTAGACAGATTATAGTACCCTTGCTGGTACACATTGTCTAGGAGAGAATGAATCATTGTCGATACCATTCATGGGACCAGAACACTTGGCCAGTGAACACCAGGATGCAAATGAAGCAGTGAACACCTGCTGCTGCCCTGCCCTGCCCTGCCATTGCTAGGGGGAAGGGGAAAAACCGCAAAACCTTTGCGAGGCACAGAGGGGATTGATGAGATTGAAATTTGATTATTTTGGTAGGGAGGTGTGGATTGATTCCTAGAAGAAAAGATTTCAATTTTAACAGAACAAAAGAGATAAAGTGCATAGGAATAAACTTAAGAACCTTTAGAAATTCCCCTGCAGAAACACATTAAAGACTTGAACAAATGGGAAAGACATAAAATGTTTCCATATAAGGCAATTCAAATGTTAAAGATGTCAACTTTACCTAAGATAACTTATGCCATGATCCTGGTTAAAAAAGAAATATTAACAGGATATTATTGGGAAATGGAAAAGCTGACAATAAAGTTCATATGGAAAAATAAGGGGTGACTCTAGCCAGGTGATCTCCCTTCCAGGCCCCCAATAGAAGTGGAAGAAAGCACATGAAACCTTCTTGTAGGGCTTAGCCTCATCAAGAACTAGCCATCTGGCCAGACTTAGGTACAGGGGGTCTGGAAATGTAGGGTCTCCCTGTGGCACCGCTGTACTGCAGAAGGGTATCTCTTACAATGGCTGACAGAAGGCTTAGTATCAGGCCTATTTTAGAGGCCTCCCTGAGCCTTAGGGAGGGTAACTAATTTTTCCAAGTTCACAATTAGTAATTGTCAGAGCTGGGAATCAAACTGGGTTTGTCTCAAAGAAATGAACCGCAAGGCTGAGCTCTTTTCTCCACAGCAGGTTAACATTTTAGAGCCAGAAGGAAATGTCAAGATTATCTAGTTGCACCCTAGACTGTAAAATTCATGCAGGCCTCTCTGGGGACCTTGCTGGGGATATTTGTCCAGTGTATTGGACAAATGTTGCCTGGCTGACCAATGGACTGGCTGATTCTGCTACAGAGGAATGCACTGAGGTCCCAGGCCTTTGAATAACATGCCTGACATCCTCCACTGTTAATGGCAGAACTTCTGTCTTTTTTTTTTTAGAGATGGGGTCTTGCTCTGTTGCCCAGGTTGGAGTGCAGTGCTGCCATCATAGCTCACTGCAGCTTCGAACTCCTAGGCTCAAGCAATCCTCCTGCCTCAGCCTCCCAAGTAGCTGGGATTGCAGCACGCACCATGCCTGGCTGCTGTCTTCTTTCTATGTCACACTGCCATGATTCCCTTCTCTCCTCCATATGAACTCATTCTAATCAATCAGGTCCCTCTCATTAGTAAGTCAGTCCTTTATTCTTCAGTAGGAGGGTTAAACATTCTGGGTGGGCACCATGCCATTTTATATGTACCAATAACCTCCTAGAAGAGTCTGGCTTCTCATCTTAATTCCTTCCCCTCACTTCAGAAAGCTTAACCAGCTACATTCCTCTCTTATTGATCCCAGTTCTGGGAGAAAACAAGTTCTTTTAGGCTTTCCTCCCTCCCTGAATTCAGTTTGGACATTGACCTCTTGCCCAAATCTCCTCACACCTGGTTTCTCTCTCAGCTGCTTCTCTCCAAGTCTAGACTATCTCAAGTTCTCTTTCCCACGTACTCGTTATCTGAGGCCAGATCCACCCTTAAATTAATTCCGAATACCTTCTGCCTAATAATTAACCATTACCACCTCTGGCAGACCCTGGGAAGAGTCTCGCATTGGTCCAACCCTGTCTCCAGATGTCTGCCTTGGGTCACATCTCCTGCTCCAGCCCACGAGGGTCGCCTGGTGCTTTCCCACACTGTTCAGTCGCCTACAGGTAAATTTCTTGCCCCTTAACAATTTGCAGTTGCAGGACCGACAGACAGACTCACACCCTTGCTGTTTATGTGGGTTTGTTCTTATCTGCAACTTAAGAGAGATACATTCCTCACACCCCCAAGAACCAGAGAGTTACTCATCGCAGCAGGCTGGAAAACCCAGATCTGCTCTTGAAAGCTGACTTCACTTTTGCTTGTTGGAGAGATTCTCCTGGGTAACAGGAGAGAGTAGGTTGATACCAATCATTTAAATGCAAAAACCAAACCAAACCAAAAACACCTAAGTGCCTAAGGCACTAGAGGACTCTAACGAAAATCTCTTTAAATAGAATTATGAAAGGCAGTGATTATCTTGCTAAGTAATCCCTATTTAAGTTGTCCCCCAGAGCAGAAAAACTTTTGTCTCAATAGGCTAACATCCTTTAAGTTTCATTTGGATGAGAAAAAAAGTCAGAATATATAAGATAAATGAGTAAAAATGGTTCCTCCAACTCATATATTTATTTGACACTGAGATTAACGACTTCTGTTACAAGCAATATCATGTGATGTCTTGAGCCTATGGAGTTGGACATTTGTTTATGTAATTATCAATGTTTATTTGCATTAACCTTTGTTTGAATCTTATTTTAGAGAATATGTTGCATTTAGAGATTTATGTTATATTATTTTTAATATAGATCTAAAGAAGCACAATGGAATTAAGCCACAAAGGATTCTTTATGGACCAACACGAACACTGGAACTGTGACCCTCCGGGATCACATCTTCAAGCTAAGTCCTAAAGACAAGTGGTGGGCTAAAAGGACTAAGCCCCGTTAAAGACACAAGCTCTCTTTCTACCTAAAGAAAAATTGGCCTTGCAGCCCGATCAAACATGTTTGAATTTCTTGGTGTTCACGCCCTAAGCCTCCAGGTTTTTCCTCATCCCAGGAAGGAATAGAAAGTTAGATGTTCTGCTCCAGAGGAAGCTGGAGTGTGATCTACACCCCAAGTTAGCTGGAAGGGTGAGGATCTGCAGACATTCCTGCCTCCTGCATGTACAATATAATGTTATTTTCTACACATTCCCAAAGGAGAGCATATAATTTTCTTTTTTTTTTTTTGTTTGCTCTTTTTACAGATGTTACAATTTTCAATATTTATTTTCCTACTGTAAAGAAAAAGGGAAATGATTGAGGTAGTTTCCCTGTGAAGGTGCAGGGATGTGTGGGCTGGTTACTGTGGTTGCTGGAGCCACAGTAATGAAGCCAAGGGTTTAGTCCATTCTTAAACCTGTTAGCTTCAGTGTCTGACCACAAATTGTCCTCTTAATGTGACTCGCAAATGGCAAGCATTGGTCCTGAGGCTGGTTGTGAAGTACAGATGGCTCAGGGCACATCTAACACCCCCAGTGGAGAAGTAACACCAGGTGCATGCTGACAGCTCATTCTAGGCAGCAACAAATGGCTTCCTTTCTGGTTGTGTTGAAAGCCATAGGTTTTTCTTCTTATAAAAAGATGCTCTTTAAATTATTGTTTGCTTTTGCTCTGATGTGAAGAGAGGAAAAAAAAAAAGTGTGAATTGCAAAGACCCTTTCCAGCTGAGATGAAATGAGAAGGCTAGGCCACAAGCTGAGAGGGCATCTGTGGTTTCTGGTCGGCCACAGATCCTGGGGTAGCAGAAAGACACCTTCATTCCATTATAGGGGTGACCATGCAGATTCAGAAAGGAAGTGCAAATGCCTCCAAGGTCATGGGCTTTCCCTGAAAGGAATAAAAGAGCTAATGAAGGAAGCCACAAAGAGATGGCAATGGAACCAAGGCAGGAATGAGTCTGTCGATAGCAATTTTCCATTGGCTTTTGTTATGCGCAGGACAAATTAGGCAGCATCTAAGGCTGGGTCCTTCAAGGACGATCATAAACGCACAGAGCTTTTTCAAGCATCTGCAGTAGGTTCACAGATTAACTGGGTCAGTGTCTCATTTGCAGCTCAGCTGGTGAATGATTCTCCTGCCCTTCAGACATCATTTGGCAGTTTGTTCTCTGGGCTTTGAAGAATCCGTGAAGATAATTGGTAAGTTGAAGAGTGCTATTCAGAGGATAGCTGGTGTCAGCTGAGGCAGGACCTCTTGGGGAATTCGGGCACATTTGATTTTGGTTGGTGTGTTCAGAGGTGAGGCAGCCCAAGGGACTGACTCACCCTAACTAAACCCATAAGAGGCAGATGCAAAAGTCTGAGTAACAATTCATTAATTTGCAGCAAGACACATAATTCAGCATACTGTGTCAGCTAGCTAGCACGTTGGCTCTCTGGAGGGATAAAAAACTCCAATGGCTAGGAAGCCAGGTAGGTAAAGAAATGAATGGGCCAGGTGCAAGGTGGAAGGGAGTTGTGGGGATTGTGCTGAACAGGGGACCCTATTCCCCTTCTAAAATATGCAGCCAATATGATCGCTACCTAATTGTTGCTATTCGGGTTTGGGGTGTCCAGAGCTTCTGATGTTTCAGAATTTAGAAATTTAGATTTATATGAGAAATGTCATGATTTATAAATAATAGCAACCAATTTGTAAAAATTTAAAAAATCATCACGCAAGCCAAACCCACCCTCACACTTCTCATTTGCAACCACTAATTGAGTTATAACTAGAAGGCTGCTTTGAGAGCCAGTTTCAGGACAAGGGGAGTTAGTTGGTTGACTTCAGTGGCTCTTGTCATTAAACTGTGGAAGCTTGATGGATCTGTTTCCAAGCTGTAGACAGCTCTGACAGGAAGGGCTGACGCCTCCTCTTCAACAGTCGCATTTGCCTCAAACTTCCTAGATTTCATTAAACCGCCAATCCCTCTGCCAGCACACTTTCTTCATTTACATTGTGGTGTTTGCCAATTAAGGCTCCGCCTTTCCATACATCGTCTGAGCCTTCATTCTCCCCAGTTAGATTTTACAGATCCCCTGCTTGTTTTCCTAAGAATTCCGGGGCATTTTGTCCATGCAGATACATAATCTTCTCCATTAAGAATTGACTTTTCTTGTTTAATTTTCCAAAGATAACAGTGACAATATTAATCATATTCATTCAACAAGTGTTTATTGAGCTGCTACACTGAACCAGCATCCAGCTGAAGGCATCAGAAAACAAGCCAGCACTCAAGAAGCTTACATTTGAATCACTGCCAACAATTATCAAGCTCTTTCAAAGTGCCCGGGTCTGAGCGAAATATTTTTCATAATTATTTCATCATCAGGCCAACTCCACGAACTCAATATTATAATGATCTCGGTTTTATGGTTAAGAAAACTGTGGCTAATCAAGATCAAATACCTGACCTCCACCCTCCAGAGAGACACCACGGGTCCCCATCTGTCAGCTTCAGCATCTACGTAGGCACTGATGACTCAGCTCCTTCCCACACAGTGGCGTCTTTAGGAGCAGACTTAGGACACTGTAAATGACTTTTCTTCTGATGGAAATTCAACGTATGTGTTGAAGGTCTTTCGAATTTAAGAGTTAATAAGTATTGAGATGCCACTTATTGAATGCTTACTTTGTGCTAGACTCCATGCTAAGTACTTTATATATATTATCTAACTAACGCGAAACTATCCCCAAAACTTCCCCTAAACGTATGAAGTACGTATTATTACCCCTTTTTAGAAGAAACTGTAGCTCGGAGTTGTTGAACTTATCCAGGATACAAAGAGTCCCTGTACATCCTTAGGGGGCCACCTTGCAGACCATGGAGTTAGGCAGTGCATGATCTATTCAGTTGGTCACAGAGTTAATACATAGTGACACTGAGAATTCACCCAGGCCAAAGTCAATGAGATTGGAACACAGGTGAAGGGACTGGAGGAGGGGAAGAACACTGCAAGGAGGGATTTGAGAGAAATCCCCAAAGAAGTGGGAGATGCCACCAGCATATGGGAACAACCCCTCCAACAGAATATTTTGCTCGTGGTCAATCCTACCCATGGGAAGGGCTGACTCAGCAAGGAACTGGCCAAAAATACAAGCTTTACCTACCTGTAAGGTAGTCAGTGTCTTGTTTAACTGTTTGACTTATTCAACTTCTTTGATCTGACTGATTTGGGAATGGAATTGACTTTCTTGAATAGGTACTTTGACATCATGTGAACAAGGTAAAATAAACAATTGGCTGTCTGATCTAGAAAGTCTAGGCCAAGAAATGGCTCTTTTCTGGAACTTCTTGAGGTTAAGAAGAGTCAGAATGTTTTGTAGATCATAAGGCTTTCCCTGTTTATGGTTTGTCCTATTGTCTTAGCTGGGTTTGGGGAAGGAAGCATTTTCTTAAGGCTTAAAAATAAACAAGTAAGTAGGATGCTATCAAAAGCCATAAACTGAAAGAGTCCCTGGAGAATAGCCAAACAGGATTCTTATCAAGGTGGGGCAGTCTTCCTGAGCAGCTTGTCAAATCACCAGCATGTCAAAATGATGGCAAACAGAAAAAGTAATCTTGGAATTCTAGAATGTTAGATCTGGAAGCTGTTTTAGGGCACTATGCCACCTCCCTTATTTTATAAATGAGGAAAAAACATTAGAACCAGAGAGACAGAGTGACTTACCGAAGGTCACATGGCTAATGAAGGAGGGAAATTAGGATGATGGTTTCCTGAAGCCCTTGTTCCATGCCAGAGGGACATTTCTGCCATCCTCGATTGCTATTTAGCACTAACTGGGGTTTTAAAATGAATAGTTGATTTATTAATATTATAAATTTAGAAACCTAGTTTTTCACTAAATGTTTATATTCAATGTATGTCTTATATTTTTATGTCTCAAACAATCCTATTAACCCCTGTTAATAAAATTCTTTTAAATCCCTTAAACATTATTTATAAAGGTGATATATCCCTTTTAACTATTAAAGCTTTCTAAATGTCTAAACAAAAATGCAACTCTTCCTCCCAAGTACCTAAACACCACTAACAAATGTAATAAATCTAATAGGATAATCAGTGGCTATCAATCTTAAATGTTTTAGTAAAGTTGTAAAATTCTCTTAACAGTTATGAACTAAAAAATGATAATCTACATGATCTACAGCCTGGATTTTACCGGAGTAGCACAAGTTTGCTATATCTGCTATATACACTTAGATATTTTGTAAAATTCAGCTAAATATTTGTGTTAATACATAACATAGCTAAAGGATCTAAAATTGTAAAATTCTCTAAACACTTAACTAAAAAATCATAATCTAAATTTAACTACATAATTTTTTTAAATTGTAATCACAAGGCCTAATGTATTATTCTCTAACATACTAAATTCTCTTCAATATCTTAGCTACTTTAAATACCAAATATATACAGATTGTTCCAATGTTTACAAAATCTATGCTTAAACATAGGTTATTAAGTATGAAATGTCTAATTTCCTTAAGCAGTAAGTTTGACAGTTAATATCTATGACATTTCACTTTGACACTTCTTGTTTTATTTTGTTTTATTTATTTTTATTTATTTTTTTTTTTTGAGACAGAGTCTCACTCTGTTGCCTGGGCTGTAGAGTGCCGTGGCGTCAGCCTGGCTCACAGCAACCTCAAACTCCTGGGCTCAAGCGATCCTTCTGCCTCAGCCTCCTGAGTAGCTGGGACTACAGGCATGCAACACCATGCCCGGCTAATTTTTTCTATATATTTTTTTTAGTTGGCCAATTAATTTCTTTCTATTTATAGTGGAGATGGGGTCTCGCTCTTGCTCAGGCTGGTCTCGAACTCCTGACCTTGAGTAATCCACCCGCCTCAGCCTCCCAGAGTGCTAGGATTACAGGCGTGAGCCACCGCGCCCGGCCTTTGTTTTATTTTTATCGTAAAGGTACATCCTCATTCTTTCAAACACATGTTTTGACTTTTGATTATCTTTCAAATTTTTTTAGGACAATTTTTGTACAACCATAGATAAGTAAAAAATCTGTATTATTTTCAAATATGAGTTCCTTTGTAAAACCAATACAACACAGGTAATTCAAAATATCAACAAGTGTTTGCAAAGGATGTGGCTAATGAACACACAGTATGTTTATGGTTTTAAAAGTTCTGTTCTGGTCATTTCAATCTTAAAAATGAGCCACATGGATGACCTGAGAGCAAGGTAGGTAATGATGAACTAAAGACTGTAGTGTATGCAAATCCATCTCAACCTATGCATAAATTAACAGTAAGGTTTGACATTACTATTTCAATAATATTAGACCATTTAAAACAAATAGAAAAGGAAAAGAACCTGGATAGATGGGTACTACATAAATTAAACAAATGTCAAAAGAACAATTGTCTCAAAGCTTGCCTTTTTTTTCAGTCACAATATAAAGGCAAATCATTTCTACGCCGTATTGTTACATGTGATAAAAAATGAATTCTTTTTGACAATCACACACTTTTTGGCCAATGATTAGATACAGATGAAGAGCTGAAACACAGTTCAAACCCAAATATTCATCTAAAAAAGCTAACGGTGTCTGTTTGGTGGTCCAGCACTGGTATTATCCACTACAACTTCATGAAACCTGGTCAGTCGATTACAGGTGATGTCTACTGCAACCAATTTGATGAAATGATGAAGATGCTTGTGATTAAGCGGCCAAGACTGGTCACTAGAAACAGGCCAATCCTCCTGCAAGACAATGCTCAACCACGTGTCACACAAACAGTGCTGCTCAAACTACAGCAGCTGGACTTGGAAACTCTCTGTCATCCACCATATTCACCAGACCTTGCACCAACTGACTACCACTTCTTCCAGGCTTTGGACCACTTCTTGCAAGAAAAAATATTCAATTCTCAACAAGCTGTGGAAAATGCCTTTT
>CAUYRT010071431.1:0-25329 GCA_963574885.1 Lepilemur ruficaudatus
TGCCTGTAGTTCCAGCTACTCCGGAGGCTGAGGCAGGAGGATCACTTGAGCCCAGGAGTTTGAGGTTGCTGTGAGCTAGGCTGATGCCACGGCACTCTAGCCCGGGCAACAGAGTGAGACTCTGTCTCAAAAAAAAAAAAATCAACAGAGTGACCCGTCACACAGATGAATACATATGTTCTTGTGTGTGTGTGTGTTTGTGTGTGTGTGCACCTATATATATATATATATACACACACACACACACATGTACATACATACATACACACACATATATTCTAGAGGAGAGCATGGAAAGACTTCAACCTGTTGAGTGGAATAGCCTGGATTTTCTGTAGGAACATACCCAAATTTTTAAAGACTCTAGAAGTCTTCAAAAAGAAATATATATTGTTCTGTTTTATTTTGAAAATTCTATATATAGAATTTTTGTTGTGTCATTTTGGTGAGTTGGAAAGGGAAAGAAGTAGATGGTTTGCTTAGAATTATAACTCCATATTCTGTACAGTACGGTAGTTCCCCCTTACCCATGGGAATATGTTCCAAGGCTCCCAGTGGATACCTGAAACTGTCAATAGTACTGAACCCTATTTTTACTGTTATTTTCCTTTACATACTTATGACAAAGTTTAATTTATAAAGTAGGCATGGTAAGGGACTAATAACAATAATAATAAAATAGAACAATTATAACTATACTGTAATGAAAGTTATATGAATGTGGTCTCTCTCTCTCTCTGTCTCACTGTAGTAAGTCTCCTATTTTCCTACCGTGGTTGGCTATGGGTAACTGAAGCCTCAGAAAGCAAAACCATGGATAAGGGGGGGACTACTGTAATATAAAACAAAATCTCTCCATCCTTGATTGACTTTTGGGTATTCTTTTGACATTTTGATGCTGAGGTGAGCTAAGTTACTTGATCTGAATGGTTGTACCGGATAATACTAAAGGAAATAATGTTGATTTTTCTCAACTTGATAGTTATAATTTTGATGGACCTCACTAGTTATTATTACTAGAGGAATGTTATCCTTTAAACTTTCATGTAAAAATGTAACCCCCTCCACCGCCCCCACCAGGTCCTGGCGGGGGTGGGGGGTGGTGGCCCAAGCGGTCATCTTTAGAGGATACACCCAGGATTCTTCCTTGCTGTGACAGAAGCAGAGTGCTGGGGAGAATAAGTGCAGGGTAGTTGTTCCAGGTTAAGTGTGTGGAATAACCTGGGTCCTGTTTAGCTAGTGCTAAGGTTATACTTCACATTTCCCATGTGTGCCTTCCTGGTCGTAGCGTCAATGTTGGTTTAACTAGACTTTCGATTTAATTATAACTGTTAGGATAAAGTCAGATGTCAGCTCACTTGGTTGCATGCTGAGGCCTGTAGAATATGGAGTGCTTTGCTTCCAGCCACATCTGTTGTCTCCTCTCATTATCTGTTAATGGTACTCAACTTGACAGGGTTGTTTTGATAAATGAAGGGTGTTATGAAACCAGGAGCTGGAATTTGTGTGGAATGGAGCTTAGGACAAAAGAAAGCAATGAGGTAGACAAGGCCAGAGAGATACCATGTGGGAACCAAGCAGTACCATGTGATAATGAGTATGAATTTGGGAGGATGGAGTATTTGTAATATTCTTCATCTCACACGATTATTTTTTTATATGCGTATGTGCAAAACACTTGAAAAACTGTAGTTCTTGTAGTAACTTTGATTTCTCCTCTGCAGATCCCTTAATTTACAAAATCACACCACTGGAGTTTAAAACATATCTTTCATTTTGAGGAGTTGGTGGTGGGGTTTGAAATGGTCTGTCACCACTGACTGGGAGTCCTCAGGTCAAAAGAGCTCTTATGTAGTCTTCCATGTCAGGGAAATAGAGAGGTCTTTTATTTAGAGAGGAAAATACTGAAAATAAAATAAGTTCAGTGTAAAAGAGAGGTGAGGATTAACTCCTTGATAAAACAGCAGAATTTGGTAGTACTTTTGCATTCCCAGAAGCTTTGAAGACAAACTAGTGTACAGAGTACTTTCAAAATTATATGTGCTGCTTATCTTGTTCTTTGTGTGTACAAGATTTAGTATTATTGTCTAAACAGTTTACCTGCTACTGTTTGCATATTGCTTACATGCCAGGTAAGTAGGAAGGACTTGGTTTGAATAAACTAATGATGACTTCTATTCCTCATTAACTCTCTTTTTTTTTAATAAGTGTAGCTTGGAAATAGGACCCCAGTTAGGGTCTCAGTGTTTTTATGAGTAACCCCAGGCATAATTATTTAAATCTCTATAAAGTGGGGATAAAAATCATCCTTTTTACTAGATATTTATTTATTTATTGATTGAGACATAGTCTTGCTCTGTTGCCCCAGGTAGAGTGCAGTGGCATCGTCATAGCTCACTGCAACCTCAAACTCCTGGGCTCAAGAGATCCTCCTGCTTCAGCCTCCTGAGTAGCTGAGAGTACAGGCGTGCATGCACAAAGATGTCTGACTAATTTTTCTGTTTTTTTTTTTTTTTTTTTTTTAAGTAGAGATGGGTTCTTACTCTTGCCCAGGCTGGTCTCAACTCCCACGCTCAAGCAGTCCTCCTGCCTTGGCCTCCCAGAGTGCTAGGATTACAGACATGAGCCACTGAGCCCAGCTGACTTCTATTTTTTTTTTTTAATTTACTTTTTATTATTTTAAAGACCTGGTCTTAATGTGTTGCCCAGGCTGAACTCTTAAACTCCTGGGCTCAAGGGATCTTCCTGCCTCAGCTTCCTGAGTAACTGGGACTACAGGCATACACCTCTCCTGGCTTACCAGACGTTTAAAGGTTAATAGAAGGAAGATATGACTTGCATAGTTATTTGCATAGTTCCTACTTATTTGAGATAGACTTCTTTGTGCCAAGAAATGTGCGGAGAATATATGAAATGAGTAAAAAGCAGGATCGTTGCCCTCGATTCACTTATTTATTCCAGAGATTTGTGTGCCTGACACTGGGTATTTGATGATGAGCAAAACATAAAGGACTTTCTCTAATGAAACTCACCATCTAGAAGGGACTATGAACATTCATCAAAAAATCACACCAATGATTTACAAACTGAGATAAATACTCTCAAGAAAAGGAACACAGTTCTGTGAGAACTTATAACAAGAGAACTTGACCTAGAATGGGGCCTCAGGGAAAGCTTCCCTGAAGAAGTGGTGTTTGACCTGAGAGCTGAAGGAGGAACAGGCTTTCAACTGTGTATGTGGTGGTGGTGGTGGCGGCGGTGGCGGCGGTGGCGGCAGCGGCTGCAGGGAGACTATTACTGTTCCATTGGGGAGAAGCAGTGCAGACCTGCAATAGAAATCTTGATACCTGGGGAAAATGGGAAGACTAGTGTATTTGGAAGGTGGGAGGGTTGGGTGCAGGGGGATTAGCAGAGGGTGCAATACAAGCACAAAAGCATTTAACTGTCATAAAATGCTGTCAAAGCATTTAGAATCCGTGTGAGAGGAGGTACAGTGTGGATTCCGAATAGAGCAGTTTGGTTGTTCTCACCAGTCTTTTCCAACTCAGTGTAAGCCAGCACTTTTTAAATGGTTTGCAGAAAAAAAAGACCCTCTTCAGGCTGGGCCATGTGTCTGGATATAGTTGGTTAGAAAATTGAAGTGTGTCCAAGTGCAGGAGTAGCTTTTGTAGCTAGGCTTTAGGATTGATTTCATCTCTGACATTTATGGAGTAATCTCAGCGCCACTTGGTTATGAAGCAGATTTTCAAGTTGCAGGTTCCCTTAGGATGGTTTCATTGAGGAATGGTGCTTAGTAGAACTTCCAGCAGAGCTAGATTTGCACTGTAGACCACCTCTGGTTTGTACTGATCGCAGCCACCTTTCAGGGTGGAGAGACATTATGCTTCATCTGCCCTTGCTCTCAGTGCATGTGCTGTGTTAGGAATTTTAGACAGGTATTTCTGTCTCCTGTAGAATAACTTGATTTTTCTTTAAAATAGATCAGCAGAATGATCTTTAAATAGCAAATGTGTGTCAGTTTGGCTGTCTGTGGCAATGAGGCAAGACCCCTGGCTTGTACTCAGCCTCCCACTTCCCCCACCCAACCTTGTTGAGACACTTTGGGCAAATCACTTTAATCTGTCTAAATTTTTCTGCCTACTGGTAAGAGGGTACCCAATAATTCAGCAACTTTATGGGACCTTGGAAGGTCTAATTAACATTTATAAAGCTATTTGATAGTCCCTTGAAACTTGCCTGGAAGGTGAAAGGTGTAATAGTGAAGATACCAAAAGTGATCATTTAATTTTTGAGCTCATAACTTTCTAATTTGGGCTGAGTGAATTTAATAGTTGGAATTCATAGTCTATAGCAATATGTTTTTTTAAAAAAATCCTATAGAGTGTCTTATTTAAGAGGGCAAAATGAGCTTGGCTGTTGGCACTGAGGAATACATGGTATAAATGTAGTTTAATTTTAATAAAATTTAGCAAGTTGATATATTTTTACCAGCCTTCATTGGGATGGGGAAGAAACTAATTCAAAATTAACAGTTGGTAATTCTGTTAAGATGCACATAAAAATTGAATTAATGAGGGAGTCTGGAATCCGGTAGCCAGTGGGTTATGTGTTTATTTAAAGCCACATGGTAAAGAATGTTCATTTATTTTGCTTCCTTATTAGATGAATTTCAGTGAAGCCCAATTTAAGCTATGTCTTGTCTGACAGATGGGTCTTTATTTTCTTGTGGAAAAGGGATTGGAGAGATTTTTAAACAAATAACTTATAGAGAATTCTTAAAGTGTAAGGAAAACTGGGGTCAGAAATGTTGTTTGACACCAAACAATGTTGCTTTCTCCTGTGCATCTTTGAAACAAATGTTTGGCTTGTCTATGATTGTTGGTGTTTCATCTGCATTTGTTAGACGTCAGAGGTGGTTGGCATTAATATTCTTGGCAGAAGCAGAGGCAGCTCTAGGATGTGTGAAATGCTGATCACTCACGGGGATGTGCTGCCTCTTTAATATCTTGCTTGCAGATGCATTTTCTAGCTGACCACGCTATTAAGAGCTGCCATCAATCACGCAGACTCCCAGTTCCGGCTGTCGAGAGGGGAGGGAGGATTGAGGGGAGTGGGGGCTGGCCAAGCAACGAAGGGGATAAAATTGCAGCCGGCATTGTGTGTGCGCGTGCCCGTGGCGGCGGCGGCGGGTAGGGGCGCGCGGAGCAGGCCTGGCTCCAGTCCGGGTTTTGCCGGCCGCCGCCGTCGCGGGGAGGCTGCTCTTTCTCTCCTGGCGTCTGGGTCACAGGCATGTGGCAGTGTTGGCCCGGCCGCCCGGGCTGAAGGAGCGCGAGCCGAGTGCGGTGGCCGCGGGTGGCAGGCACGGGCGGGAGTGGCCAATTCCCCAGCCGCGGGCGGGGCCCCGCGTGGCCACCGCCTCCTGGAGCCTCCGAGCCGCGGGGACCTGCGCTCCTCTGCGCTGCCCTGTGGCCACCAGGGCCTTCTTTTGTTTAGCAAGTGCATTTCCCTCCTCGAGCCCCCGCCGCGCTGCCCCGCCCCGCCCCTGCCCACGGGCCGGGAGTTGTCGGGGCTCTGCACCGGAGGAGGAGGAAGACCAGGCCCGTGGGCACAGCTCCTGCTGCCAGCGGGCCGCAGGCAAGTGGCCGGCGACCTCGTGCTACCAGGGGGACCCAAGTCTCGGGCCAGGGAGTTGGACAAGTGGGGGTGCAGGGGCTCTCGGAGGTGGGTGTACGGGAATGTTCCAGCTGACCCTAGAAAGATGAACTTGGGTGTTACTGAGGATGATGGCTTTCCAGGAATAGGAAATCAGTATTTGCTGTGTCCCATTGCTTTTGGGCTTACTAGTTTTTAAATTGCCCTCGACTCTATAAATCTCAATTAAATAAGTCTAATAGAAAACGTCTCTGGGGCAGAGATTTTTAAATATATGTGTGTAATTATTTTTGCTTCTGAAAAGAAAATGTTTTTGAAGATCAGTGTATAATGCAAAAGTCGCTGTTAGATCAAAAACTTAATTGCTTACTGTGGAATAAATTTAAGTTTAAAAATGAATTTGATAGACTTGATTATAAAGTAATTTTGGGTCACTTAAGTGATAAATGTAATTGTCTTCTTGGACCAAAATAAAGTTATTTTGCCAGAGTAGCTAAAAGACAGGGTTAGTCTTGAAGAAGACTGCTTTATGTTAAAATTGTTAAAATGTTTTTGGTGTGAGGTTGTAGCTTCCCTGCTTTCTCACGTTGTTTACCCAAATCTTATTCTGTGAAGCTGTGGGGAGACCTGCTTGACCACTTTCTGTTTGCTGAGGAAGAAACTCATGTAATAGGTTACTTTGTTTTATTCTCAGCCTTTGAGCTTCCCTGGTGCACATGTGCCACCGCCACCACGCTCTGTGGGGCATTGTTTGGCTGGAGGCCTGTCAGCCATATGGTAAATCTAAAAAATGCTATGTGAATGAACATGGGGGTCAACAGAGAGATTACATTTTCCCTTTGAAATGGTATGTCTGTGTGCTTTAACATCGAGACACTGAGTAAAAGTTGAGAACAGAGTTGACAAAGTCCTTAAAATTCTGTTCCAAAATTACTGTATTGAGTTCTGGCTTTTTTTCCTCTCTGGGAACTCCACGTTTAAAGTAGACATGATTTGAAACCTTACAGATGGGAGCAATATCCAATGTAAGCCGGCTGATCTGTGGACAATTATTTCCAGAAGCACAACCAACTCTACATTTTTATGTGTGTGTTAGATTTGTGCTCTAAGAACAGTTGCCTTTCTGAATATTTACATTGCTTAGTAAAATAACATAAGGCAGAGTTTTAGATGCTTACCAGCAACCTCACAATAGTGTGGGGCAGCTGTTAGGAGCTTGTATTTGTTTTTTTCCAAGTCTGTAATTTGGAAGTGTTTAGACTATTTTATAAAGATCTCTGGGACCAGTGAAAGGTGGTTTTCAGCCCAAAGCACTGGCGTGCTCATTGTACTCTGGCAGGCGCTGGCGTTTGGCAGGCTGCACTTGAAATGTTGTTTGATCTGGTTGCATGATAGAATTGACTAAGATTACGCTTTTCCCTCCCTGTGGCTGTTGAAAGTGATGCATCAACGAGAACTGTTCAATAACATATTTAAAGATTTAACCCACATTCATTCAGTCTGAGGTTTCCAGAAAAAGGCCGTTTAGATTTTTGTCTTGTTTTGTGGTTTTGCATTTATGAATTGAGGCGAGAGCTGACGTAATGTAGCTGTACCACTTCCTTTGTGTACGTATATGTTTTTATATGCCTGTAGGATAAGTTCCAGTCTACATGGTTGTGAATATTTCTGAAATGCTTGAATGTGTGTATATATTTTTTCAGATCCTAGTACCTTCAACTGTTTGCCAATTTATTTTTTACATTGTAGCTTAGAGGAAGGAAGAGCGTGATGGTCAACCCCGTCAACTTGTCTGTAAGGTTCAGTGAATTGCCTGTGTGTTATGCAGACTAGCTTTTCATTTTAATTAGTGCAACTGTGTACAGCAGTTAGGTCAGATGCATTGGCTGCTGCTTTAGGGTAGTTTGTACACTGGAGGTTTTATGGAGTTGGCTGGCTGTGTTTCTTAATCCCTCTCCCATTGTCACCGTGCTTGTTTTTAAGAAAATGATAAAACAAGACAAGCTTTTGTTTACATATGTAATAGTTTACTTGTGAGAGATTTATTTTTGGTTTTGAGGAAATCAGTAAACCATGTAACTTATTAGTTGGTAATACATTTACCATGCTTTTCCAAAGTGAAAGGATTTTATTTGTTTTTGTTGTGGTGTGAGAGGCCAATGGAACCATCCATTTTATAATGACATAGGAAGCCAATATTTGTTTTGTTTTTTTTTTTTTAAACCAACAAAAATTGGATTCTTTGTGTCTAGGATTAGTTTGTAAAACTTAAACAGAAATGAACCTTAGCATCAATGGAGATAAGTAACATAGCTAGAATGTTATCTCTTGTCTCTTCTTACCTCTTGTTACTCTGTACCAAAGGGACTGAGAGAGCTATTGACAAACAGCAGTTGGGCTGTGGGATGGATGATTAATAGAAGCATTTACAAATGTCTTTGCTCAGGGGCATGTGTGGCCAACTTTAAATTTTAAAATATTATTTGCTTTCAAGTTATTAGAAAGTATTTACTTTAAGACTGAGTAGATCTGAATCTTTGAAAAATAAGCCTGTAACAAAGTCAGGTTTTTCAGGATGTAAAATGCATTGTGATATGAATGACATGGTTTCTCTATGGTCTGGTCTCCTTACTGTTTCCTTTCCTGTTGAGGAAATACTACTGTCCAGAGCTGTGATTTCCACCATGGGCTTCTAAGATTATCCACTACATTTTTAAAAAGGAGCCAAAATCATAGAAAGAAACTTGATTGAAATCTATTTGTTAATAAAGCTTAATGTGGTACCTTTTTCAGAGGCCCAGTTTCTTGATAGAAGATGAGGAATTGGGGACTGGTGTAGAGGGCTGACAGAAAGGAAGCTTGGCTCAGGCTGTGATTTTTTTTTTTAATCGAAGAAATAGATTTATCTTAAAACAACCTGGAATGAGGAAATAGAGTGCTACATTTTAATTTCAATGTTATTTATCTAGAAAATGTTTTCTCTAATTAAAAGAAATTAAAACATTTAGATTGTCAGCACACTGCTGAATCCAAGGAAAAACGGAGGGAAGTAAAGAAGTATCCTAGATCCAGTCCAAACAGGTTATGGCAAGAGTTCAGTTGTTAGTGTTTTTTTTCCCCCATAGTATGTTTTCCAGTTTCAAAAGTTAATGGTGATTGGGATTTTACATTTGCCCTCCAAAAATCTAACTAATCCATGATATAGTTGACATACTTATGTATTTGTAATGAAAAACGGTAAAAAAATACCATTGACAATTAATCAGCATATCTTTACCCAATTTTTAATGCTATCACATAGAAGTCTGCTGGTATAATTAATTTATTCAGTATAGCATGATGATATAGCTAGGCTGAGTTCTTTTCCTGGTTCTACCATTTACTGACTGTGAGACCTGGGATAAGTTTACTTGGCCTCTCTGACTGTTCCCTCATATGGGAAACTTACAGATTTACATAGAGGGTATGCAAAATGCTTAGGACCGTGCCTGGCATGTAATAACAGTGGACACTTAATGTAGTGAGCCCTAATTATGAGCTAGCTACAATTTTAGTTGCTGAAGATATAAAAAAGATGAAGTCCTCGTAGCATTTACATTCCAGTGGAGGCAGACAAAACAAGTAAAAGTGAGCGTGGTGATTTGTTAAAACTTCCAAAGGTAACTTTTGGGCATGCCAGTGATTTTTTTTTTTTTTTTTGAAGTTTAATATGAGAAGTTTAAGTCACAGTTTTAACCATTACTTTTTGTGATAAAAATGCATTTCTTTTACTACTAGTAGGATTTATTAGCTATTATTAACAATTTTTGGCTCATAGGTAGGGTAGAGAAGGAGGAAGTGACTTTTCCTTGGAAAGAAAAAAAATAGAACAGAAAAGAAATTAAGATATCGATTTATCAGTTTAAGCAGCTGATAATAGAAGGGGGGAATGTTTGAGTCCTGGCGCATCGATAAAAGGAAATACTATGCAGCCATTATCAATCATCATGACACAAAAATAAGATGTAAACCTATTCAGAAAAAAACTGCGTAGATGCCAAGCTGTTATGATTCCAATTGTGTGCATAACCACTTTACTCTCAGGGGCTGAGGAAAGAAAGCAGAAAGAAACATACCTAGGATGAATAGTGCTAATCTCTGGATGATGGGATTATGGATAATTTCATTTTCTTAATATTATTCTGTCTTTGCAAGAATTATTTAATTCTTGCAGGTGTAAATCTCTCTGAAGTACAAGTGAGGGAACTGAGGCTTAGAGAGAGAGACTGGCTGCACAGCTAGTGAGTGGTGAGGCCAGGACTCCAAGCCAAACCTGAGCCCTTTTTCTTAACCCAAACTTGACCATCACTCATCCTATAAAAGGTGACCATGGCATAAAGGCTTCCTTTCTCCTGCTGGGAGCTCAGTGGCCACATATCTTTGCTTATGCTAACAAGGGGGTGCTCACTGAATTTCACATGGAGCTAATGCTGGGATAATGCTTGTACATGTCAGTGCTGAAAAAGATACTCATGCAAAAATTCCATGGAACCCAAAAGTCATGGATTTGCTCAGTGATCTTTAGGTTCTATAGGGATGAGTTTAGAGCTGTTAAAGTCTTTATTTTTAAAATTCTTCAGGAGCACTTCGTTATTTCAAGTGTGAAACTCTGGCCTCTAGCCAATTTTCCCCCATTGAAACAATTGGTTTTGTGACAATATATCTTATGGAAATAATTTTTTGTTAAGAAATTAAACCATTTCAAACAGACATGTAATAAAGTAGCTGCTCCTCATTCCCCATAAACACCCACGAATGTTTGCGTTACGAATACTGCATGTCGTATTCCGCCTCTGGCATCTTTCATCCTCCGTGTTTGTACTCACTGGTCTAGGAAGAGTACATGTCTTAGTTATTTGTGTAGTCCTCTGCTGACGGACGTTTTGATTATGCATGGGGAGTTTGTTATTGCTGTAAGTAGTCCTACAAAGAGCATTTGTATAGTTCATAAACATTTGCTCCCCTTTTCAACAAATTATCTGTAGGGTAAATTCCTAGATACAGGATTGCTGGGCCTCATGTTGCTTTCTTCAAAATTCTGTTGATAAGATAAGGTAAGTAAGCAAATAAGGTGTCCTTGAAGATACTTGAGGTTTTAGAAAAATCAAATACCATATTTATCTTTAAAAATTTTTAAATATACCCTTAAAATGAAGGTCGACAGTTCTTTAAAAATTCTCATTCTATTCGAGGATAATGAAATCAGAACAGTAAGCAGGCTGGCTTTATTACAACTAAATCATGCCAGACAGAGTTGACAGTTTTTTGGTAGAATTGGAAGGAAAAGGCGATGTTGGCTGAAAGGAACCCATAGATGTTGAATTTGTTCTTTTTGAGAAGATCATCTAATACAGTATTTTCCAAAAAATGTCAATATTATGTGTATCTGTGGAAGCAGGAGTAGGAGTGGAAGAATGACTTGAGAGAGGGAGGTCTGAAAGGTAAAGCTGCGTAATGGGGGAAGAGGGAAGAGAGTGCTTCAGAGTGGAGGTTGACAGTTGAGTCACATGCTCTAGGTCTAGGTTCTGGATCAGAGAATGAGAACTGAGGAAGCACTGTTGAATTAATTAGGAATCCGGGGGACCTCTGAGAGTTTGGGGTAAGCCTAGGAGGTGGAGGATGGCCAGGGAACTGATGGGTCGAAGATAGTTTGCAGATGGTAAGAAAATGTTGAGAGGGTGGGAATCACAGCATGGTGGCTAGAAGAGGCTGGCGGTTAAGGGTATTAACTGGTTTATGTATGAAGAGGTCAACATAATGACATTCCGCAGGTCAGATCTTATGGTGATTCATGTGATAGTTGTATTCCGGTTTTGGGAATAAAACGAGGTAGCGGGTATAAATCACTTTAGGAAGTAGAAAATGTTTTAATTTTAGAGTATTAATCAGAAGTTACTTTTGAAGATTTTAAGAATATAATGGAGTAGGTATGAGAGATCTTTATAAAATTAAAGTATTTGTGCCACTAATTACTTGGAAAAATCACTTGGTTTGAAAGCCAAACAGTTAGATGCTTCTCATGGCTTGTTTCCACAAGGCAAACGAGCTTTTGTAGTTGTGGTTTTAAAAAAGTGTCCATTTATATATGAGTATTGAGTTTCAAAGGAACAAAATAGAATGAGAGTTAATATATACTGTGCCTTTGAAAAATTGCTTTAGTCAAAAGCCTCCAGATGGTGTGTGCTGCTGTGTTCACAGCTGTATTTACCCCCTAGCTCACCAGATTATCTACTAATAATTTAAAAATAGATGGTTAGAAACAGTGGTACATTCAGGTCTTTGCTGGTGTTAAACCTCAACAGTAGTAGTGACTTGACTGGTATGCCTGTTAGTAAAATGGCAGTTGAAATTACTTCCTTTTGCATGGCCTTTAAGATTTCTTAGTTGGGCCAATCTGTGTTTTACACGAAGAACGTGAGTGCTTATGTACAGAAGCAGATAGCCAAGTTCTTTTTATTCTATTGATTTATCATTCAAAAATGTTTTTGTTGTTTTACTTACTGTTTACCATTTTAATTTTTTTTTTTTTTTTGAGACAGAGTCTCACTCTGTTGGCCAGGCTAGAGTGCCGTGGCATCAGCCTAGCTCACAGCAAGCTCAAACTCCTGGCTGGGCTCAAGCGATCCTTCTGCCTCAGCCTCCCGAGTAGCTGGGACTACAGGCATGTGCCACCCGGCTAATTTTTTTTTCTATATATTTTTAGTTGGCCAATTAATCTATTTCTATTTATACTAGAGACAGGGTCTCGCTCTTGCTCAGGCTGGTCTTGAACTCCTGACCTTGAGCAAGCCGCCTGCCTCGGCCTCCCAGAGTGCTAGGATTACAGGTGTTAGCCACCGCACCCGGCCTAGGGGTTTTTATTTTTATTAGGGACTCCTTTGAGTATTGGTGGAACATATGATCTCTCCCCCAAAATAGAGTTTGTGACTGTGTGGGTACATATCCACAGTGCACAATTGCAGGTGGTTTGTGGAGCCCCTAAAGCCCATCCATGGACCTCTCATTAAGAACCCCTATTCAGGCCGGGCATGGTGGCTCACACCTGTAATCCTAGCACTCTGGGAGGCTGAGGAGGGAGGATCACTCAAGGTCAGGAGTTCAAGACCAGCCTGAGCAAGAGTGAGACCCTGTCTCTACTAAAAATAGAAAAAATTAGCCAGTTGTGATAGTGTGTGCCTATAGTCCTGGCTACTCCGGAGGCTGAGGCAGGAAAATCGCTTGAGCCCAGGAATTTGAGGTTGCAGTGAGCTATGATGATGCCACTGCACTCTAGCTGGGGCGATGGAATGAAATTCTATCTCAAAAAAAAGAACACTATTCTAGTGAGCCCTAAATCTGTGTTTCAATTGCTAGGAAGGCTTTGCATTTCTTATTTTAGGCATATTTGGTATACTTGAATTATATTGGTCTGAGGACATTGATTTACATGGACACTTGTGGAACATAGTTTGTGTATACTGCATATTTATAAGGGGGTTCCTGAGGCTTCTGTTCACCGTATCAGACTACTACTGTCTTTATGAAGACCCAGAGGAGAAATTTTTCTTGGCTCTTGGTACTTGAATAAAACTGATCTCCTGAGCTTGTGGTTTGTTTTTAACTTACGTATTTAGAATCCTGTGATTAATCAAATTTCCTTTGAGCCATTTGCTTATAAAATTTTGGACACGTCTAACAAAAGGCATAAAATCAACATTAATACTTACATTTTATGTACCAGCTCATTCATGGTTTCATCTTCAATTCTTCTCCTTCTCCTGCAGTCTTCCTTTGTTCCAAGCAAAAGAGAAGGAATATAAGTAAAGAGTAGCCCTTGTGACCTGTGAGACTAGGTGGGTGACCTGAAGAAAGCTCCCTGTGCTCAGGGTCCTCTTCTATAAATCATCCCTACTTCGTGTGGCTCCTTTGAGGGTAAAATGGAAAGATCTTAAGCAGTACTTGGTACAGGTAAATGTTTGATAAATCTTAGCTGTTGTTATCATCCCAGTGCCGTCATCTATTTTTAAATTTTATATTGTCCAAATCTTAGTAAGCTGCCTTTAAGCCCTTTTAAAAGTACACCATCCTTTAAATCTCTGTCTCTCTCACTCTCACCCTCTGACTAGGTAAATACATAGATACTATATATACAATGGTTAAATTTTGGCCTGAAGACAGTAAAGAAATTGTGTAGGAGAGTGCTATGGACTGAATTGTGTTGCCTCAAAATTCATATGTTCAAGCCCTAACGCCCAATTTTGTGGCATTTGGAGGCAGGGTCTTTGGGAGGTAATTAGATGAGATCCTCAGGGTGGGGATGGGATTAGTGTCCTTGTAAGAAGAGGAAGAGAGACCAGAGCCCACCAGAGCTTGCTCTCTCTAACATGTTGAGGACATAGCTAGAAGGTGGCCAGCTATAAGCCAGGAAGAGAGCCCTCATTGGGGAACTGAATTGGATGGCATCTTACTCTTGAACTTCCCAGCCTCCGGAACTGTGAGAGATAGGTCCTTGCTGTTTAAGCCACCCAATCAGTCTGTGGTATTCTGTTATAGCAGACTAATACAGGGTATAATTTTTGTATACACAGAGTAGAAGGTGATCAATATCTTATAGAGGCTGAGCTTTTCCACAGTGCAATGGGGATTATACTTTTGTTTGCAAAAGGCTTTACACCTACTGATCGGCCTTCACTAACCTCTGGTTTGATCCTCACAGCTATGTTATGAAGGAGGCAGAGCAGATACTGGCTTTTCATGTTATACAAAATAAGATCCAAGTCTAGAGAAGTTCATTGAATTGCTTACATTTACAGTTTCCGTTTTGGAAGTGACTAAGCCTCTTAGGTGTGTTTTCAGACTTCTGTATCCATTGTTCCTTTTGTGAACACCGTAATATTGTCAGTCTTCTGATCCCTTTGCTTAGAAGAACATAACCTTTATTTTTAGTCTTTGTATTTTCAAGGTGGAGAAATCTCCCATATCTCACATTCTGACATGGGTACTGAAACTTCAGAGGTGAAATTGTTGAATTATCTTTCTATCTCTGGGAAAAAATTTATGAATTCTTTGGCCTGCTGGTTAGATTTGAAGTATAAAATTTCTTTGAAGTGTCCTAACTCTTTTTTTTTTTTTTTTTTTTTGAGACAGAGTATAATTATTTTGCCTGGGGTAGATTGCTGTGGCATCAGCCTAGCTCACAGCAACCTAAAACTCCTGGGCTCAAGCAATCCTTCTGCCTCAGTCTCCCAGGTAGCTGGGACTACAGGCATGCACCACCATGCCCGGCTAATTTTTTCTATATATTTTTAGTTGGCCAATTAATTTCTTTCTGTTTTTAGTAGAGACAGGGTCTCACTCTTGCTCAGGCTGGTCTTGAACTCCTGACCTTGAGTGATCCTCCTGCCTTGGCCTCCTGGAGTGCTAGGATTACAGGAGTGAGCCACCTCGCCCAGCCTGAAGTTGTCCTAACTCTTAAGAAATGTGATATTACCTGAATTATTAGTACTTATGACATTTTATCTTTCAAGTTTGGTCCAGGTATTGGTTTGCTATTCAGTCTTGCTGATGAGTCTGTAATAGGATGTAAGAGTTACTTGTAGCTATCTATAGTCAAAAGATTGCTGTTTATTTTAGTCAAAGTGATTTGAGTACATCTTCATCAAAGGGGTGAAATAGGATTGTTAGAAGCCACAAATTTTAAGCAGTTAAAGAGAAAAAAAAAACCCAAGCCAAAACCCAAAACTCCAACCCAAGCTCTGTCCTTCATTCTGAGAGAATTCTGGATCTCTACAAAGTTTATAAGCCACCGAACATAACTATATTTGCCCCCTTTTCTATTGAAATTTCAACAAAGAAGCTAAAATTAGATTTTTACTTAGTGATAATAGGAAGTATTCCTTTGAGATTGAAAGCTTGCAATAAGTTTTTATTATTTATTTATTTTTACTTTTTCTAACCCTTAAGTGGAACCAGATTTTAAGGGGCTTTTTTTTTTTTTTTCCTCTTCTAGACAGGGTCTTGTTCTGTTACCCAGCCTGCAGTGCAGTGGTACAGTCTTAGCTCACTGCAACCTTCCTAGGCTCAAGCAATCTTCCTGCCTCAGCCTCCTGAGTAGCTGGGATTATAGGCGGGTGCCACCATGCTGGGCCTCATCATGCTGGTCTAATATTCTATTTTTTATTAGAGACAAGGTTTCACTGTGTTGCTCAGGCTGATCTTGAACTCCTGGCCTCAATTGATCCTTCTACCTCGGCCTCTCAAAGTGCTAGGATTACAGGTGTGAGCCACCTTGAAATAGGTTTTTTAAAAAGCTTTATTGAGAGAAAATCTACCCATTTAAAAAGTGTACAAATTGATGGTTTTTAGTATACAGCTTCTGCTTGACTTATGATGGGTTATATCCCAATAAACCCATCCTATGTTTAAAATATTATAAGTCAAAAATGCATTTAATACTCCTACTGTATGCCATAGCTAAGCCCAGCCTACCTTAAACATGCTGAGAGCACTTCTACTAGCCTACAGTTGTGCAAAGTCATGCAACACAAATCCTATTTTATAATAAAGTAATGACTAGCTTATGCAATTTATTAAATACTGTACTGAAAGTAAAAATGGTTATGTTGGTACTTGATAGTTTCTGCTGCATATGTGTATTGCTTTTGTCAAAGTCGAAAAATCATGAGTTGAACCATCATAAGTTGGGGACAGTCTGTATTCACAAAGTTGTTGACCCATCACCATGATATTATTAGGAGTAGATTTCTTTTTGTTTTTTGAGACAGAGTCTCACTCTGTTACCCGGGTAAGAGTGCCGTGGCATCAGCCTAGCTCACAGCAACCTCAAACTCCTGACCTCGAGCAGTCCTCCCATCTCGGCCTCCCAGAGTGCTAGGATTACAGGCTTGAGCCACTGCGCCTGGCCAGGAGTAGATTTTTTTTCTTTCAGCGTACTATGGGGGTACAAATGTTCAGGTTACATGTATTGCCTCTCCCCCACTTCCCCCCCTCCCCCGTGTCAGAGCTTCAAGCATGTCCATCCCGCAGATGGTGCACATCGCACTCATTATGTATGTATATACTCGTCCCCTCCCCCCCATCTGCCTGATGCCCGATAAGTATTATCAGGAGTAGATTTTTATACGACAGTTCCTGGTGATGTATTAAATGATCTTAGATGATCTTTATGTGTCAGTTTGTACTTCATGAGTTAAGGATGTAACTAAACTGATGCTTCACTATTGCATTGTATAATTGCCTTAAGGCATTCAAACCCAGCTTTGGTTTACAGTGGTTTGACATAAGGGAGTTGACTTCAGCCCAGGGTTATTAAATCCTTTGGTGACTGCTGACTCCCTTCTAGGTATGTATGATAAAACAATTATGAATGTGGTATGAAAATGGGATGTAACCTCTTTCAGTATATTATCTGGAGAAATTACAGTTCTTCTCCAAGTGTGTTTTTATATTTGATATACTCAATATAGGTTAGATACTTGCCATCTTCAGCAGTTTGTTAAGAACTTTTTCATTTGTAAATAGAAAGGCAGTCAACCTTTATGTCTCAGGTTAGGTGAATTTTTTAGTGTTGGTTCCCCGTTGGTTCATCAAATTCAAGTGGGCCGTTAAGGCTACTGGGCAATCATACTTTATTTTCCTAGGCCATTAGTCGACTTAGTTTCCTAGATGACTATTTCATACTTTGTCCTTTTATTCTTCCTCCTTGTCCTCATACTGGGCTTCCTGCTTGATTGAGAAAATCAGAGCAGTCCAGAGAGATTTCTGCAGACTTCCATCACATCTTCCTACCTTGCAGGACATACTCTGACTTTCTGGCTATTTGTATTAATATATAGACCAGCTGTTGAGAGTACTCTGAGATGCCACCCCCTGCCCTCTCACATAATTTCCTGTCTCTGATATCATTAATGTTTCATTCTCTACTGGATCATTCCCAACAACATACAAACGTGTTACTTTTCTCTCGTCTTAAAACAGTTAAAAATTCCCATTTTTGAATCCCACGTACTCTGATAGCTATTGCCTATTTCTCTGTTCCCTTTGCAGTAAAATTTGTCAACAAGAGTTTTCTGTACTTAGATCTCCAGTTCTCCTCTCTTCAATCCATTCCTCGTTGTTCCAGGATTACTGCTCTGGTGAAGATCACGAAGGCTTCTGCACTGACTGCTCCTTCTGCCTGGGATGTGTTTCTCCAGATGTCTGTGTGGCTCACTTTCCCGCTTTTAAGTCTCAGTGAGGCTCACCTTGACCCTCAGTCTCTGCTCCGGGTTCCCCTTATTCTACTCTGTTTTCCTCTAGGGTGCTTGTCTTCTCACAGACTCATCCTTATTTATTTTTATTGCTTATTGTCTTGCTTTTTCCACCAAAACGTAAAGTTCTGAATGGCAGGGGAAAACTGTTTGGCTCACCGATGTATCCCCAGCACATAGAACAGTAACTGGCACATAATAGGCGTCTGATAAATATTTACTGAATCTCTAAATCATTTCCTAGGATACATGGCTTTGAAAATTACCTAAATGAGTAGAACTTAAAATTTTATCTCCAGTCCAGACCTGCCTTCTTAGTTTCATTTAATCAGCAAAACCAAGAAGCCACATATTTTCATAGTTTCTCAGAACAGAAATTGGTTGTGTAGCTCAAGCAAATTCAAAAGGCTGTGCTATTGATTTCAAGATTTTTGTTGAAATGTGAAGCATTTATTGCATCACACTCCATAAATGTTATAAATGTGATTTTGTTGCAAGTGTTATGAAATTATGAAGAATATAGACCTAATTTTGTTATAGACCACCATGATATAAGGAAGGGGACAAGTCCCATTTCTCCCGTGACTAAACAGACTTAGTATCATGTTATATCTGAGCTTCAGTCCAGGGGAAAAGCTTTGGGGATTCAGAGTAATGGAGATTGAGATCAAAATAAGCCCTAAATCTCATTAGGACTTTGCATTTTTATTCTGAAATGAGAGTAGTATATACAAAAATATTTCTGGTGTGGAATTTATTATATTGAAGTGCTTATTACCTCCCAAGCCTAGAACCAAGTTGAATTACTATATTTTCCCAAATCTCTCAATATGACTATTAGGATATAAAACAATTGGTTTTCCCTCCCATTCTTGCCCTCTTTCCTTAATTCTGCCTTTAAAATTCTAGGTAAAGACTATATTTATTTGTTTTCACTGGGGTTGGTGAAAATCTATGGTGATTATATGAGTATCTATTTCGGGTGAATTTTGGTCTGTGCTGGTCTATAGTATTACAGATAAATTCCATTTTATTTTCTTGATTTAACAGACGGCTTTTGTGATATACAACTTAAAAGTGTTATGCAATCTCAATTTTGTTGGGACATTTAACCGCACATTTTAATCTGTGGCTGAATTTAGGCATTAATGATTTTTAGGTTTCACCTCACATTTTGTATTTACAGGGGTAGTAGAATAATATATAGAGAATGATTAAGCTAGGTAAATATTTGCCCTTTTGCCACAGTGTTAAATGTTCTGAAGTCAAATATTTACAATAGAAATTAAAGCTTAGCTAAACTGAAGAACCACCTATCTTCCCTTTTAAGATGGCTAGGTGTGCTAGGGCTTCCAAAACCTTATTTTCAAAGCACCTGACAAAAATATTAAGAGAAAGACTCCCTGGTTATCATAAATTATTTAGTATATGAATAGTCGTCTGTGAGATCTTCGTAATTTATTCCTTTTATATAAAATTCCCTTCCAATCTGGGTTGGAAGTGCCCTTTCACCCCTCGATGAGCTGTGTGATCGGAGAGCAGCTTGTTGGCTGTTGCTCTTTTCTCCTCCCTCACCCCATTTGTTTTTCTCTCTGGATGGTTCTGTTAGTTTATATTTTCTTGTAAATTAGAAAAGACTTATGGTATTAAAAGCCTATGAAATTTGTTTCTAGGGACCTCCCCAGACCTTCCCTCCTCATTTTTTAGCATTTCTGTCTCTTGGTGTTTATAATTATTTTATGAAGTATTTAAAAATTTCCATTCTCTCCTTTGTTTTACATGCTTTCCTACTTCCCTTTTCTGGCCCTCCACCTAGGTGGTCGAGCCATTGGAAATTTTGACCTGTATTTAGCATTTGTAGAGGACATAAAGTAATTGTGTGTGTGTGTGTGTGTGTGTGTGTGTGTGTGTGTGTGTATTTTTTTTTTTTTTTTTTTTGGCAAATAATGCCTGCAGTATGCAGTATTGACCCATGTTAGTGGGAAACAGTTTTTCATTCTTTTATATATTTACCTGTTCTCCTTTTCCTGGGTTATAGTGTTTTCAATTTCCTGCTCCCAACCTGAGCTGGATGTGAACAATGAAAGGGTGCTCTCTCACTTCTAAATTGGTAAGGTTTTTCACAGTTCACCAGGGAGCTGAGGTGGTACAATTCTTTCTTTTCCTTTTATCCTTGCTGAGTGCTTTTCTCCTAAGGACCCATTTAAACATAGATGATACATTTCAGTCTCTTTCCTTTTTACCTTGAAACCCACAATTCTGATTCTCCTGCCTTAAGTGCTGCGACTTTTTTCCAGACTTCTCCCCCCTCCCCCATCCACATGGCTTTATGTCCTTGTTCTTGAATTGCTCCTTCCCTTTGTCAAAGTCCTTTTGGAAATATTTCCTGTGGATTCCTTTCCAGTCAAACTAGATTTCCCTGGGGATAATCTGCTTTATAGACCACCACCCTACTTTTGCTTACTTTCTCAGATTCACAGGTTCTGTGGATAGAAAGGTATAGTTGCTCACGTTTTGGCTTCTTCTCATGGCAGCCGGCTGACCTTTCCCCTCAGAGATCCTGGCACTCAGAGAGTGAAAGGAAGTGCCTCTAGAGAATTGCACCTTGTGTATCCACTCAAGGTATTTTTTGGTTTTGTTTTGCTTTTCTTCTTGTAGTGAAATAATAACCAAAAAGTCAAAATGATAATCACTGAAAAGTTTATCTGGCTTTCCCCATTTTCCACCAAGGCTGTATAAAGGGCATTGATGTCATGTGACTGCCAATCTGGCATGCACTAAATACCTTCCTCCCCTCACCCCAACACCCTTTTGATAACACATTCCTCCCCCTGCATCACTCAGAAAACAGATCTCCCCTGATTATTATTTTAAAGGCAGTGCCATAGTTTTACATAATGGAAAAACATTTATGGTTCAAAGTCTAGAGAAGTTTTATAAAGCATCACCGCATCCTGGCCCCAAGTCGTGAGTTCTTCCCCTGTTGCCTCTCTTCTTGTGTATAAGCAACCTGGGGTAATCAGTGCCAGTGTACTGTGAAGTGCTCAGGGAGTGCTTTGAGGTCTTTCAGTCATTCTTGAGCAGTAAGTGATTGAAAACATGTGCTCCTAAAAGCTCAGTTTATAGAAAAACAGAACTCTACCTGTCATTTTGTACTATAAATATGGAAGCAACTTACTAACTTTGCAGAAATTGAGATTTTGCTTTTATTATGAGGAAAAGCGTGTGGCTTCCTGCGTACCCACACGACACTTGCATGTAGAATGAGGAAAATCCTGTGAGTGTGGATAGACTTACGATTTTATCCAGGCTGTCATGACATACAGCCTGTTTGCCAGAGACTCTACCCCTGATTTTAGAGTGACGGCATAACATGTTGAGTGAGTCAGAGAAGAAAGGGGAATTTTCAAAGCAAGAGTGCTGATGGTGTGAGATGATAACTTGGCAGATGACTATGTTGGATAAAAGTATAGTGGGGAAAAATGCTTTTTTGCTCTTTTTTCTCAGAACAAGTTGTGTAAATAGGCTGGTCCGAAGGTAGTGAGTTATCTTAATTGATTGTTCACAGTCAGTTACAGATCAAACTCCTGTTCTTCTCTTTTCCCCCTTCTCACTACTGCACTTGACTAGTCAAAAAAAGTTGTATAAATTGCTGAAAGAATGGAAGAATAAGGCCTTATGTTGCTACGGGACTCTCACTGTTTAAGTGAAGAATTATAATGTGTTGCCTGTATGAGAATCAGAGCAAGCCCCCTGAGTTCATGTTTATGTATGTTCTTGTACTCGAAGCTATTAGAATTGATTAAAAGAGAGTGGCTTGTTGATGAAATGAGATTCTTAATATTCTTCTTACCTACATTTAGTTCTAGATCAGTGGTATATAATGGAACTTTCTGTGATGATGAAACTGTTCTGTATCTGTGCTGTCCAGTATGGAGCTATGTGCCACAAGTGAGTGGTAAGCACTGGAAATGCAGCTAGTGTGACCAAGGAACTGAATTTTTTATTTTACTTACTTAATTTAAATAGCCATTGTCAATAGTGACTACCATACCGGACAGCACAGCCCTAGAGTAAAGCTCTTAAGTGATTCACATAGCTATAAAATGTATAACATCTGAGGACATTCTCTTGTTTTTAGATGTTTTGTGGACATATACTTTTTTCCCATAAAGGCACTATTAGCATGTGAGATGAAGAATTGTAATTTAATTTTTAAAACAAAAACCCAAAAGTAGCCTTATTTAAGCAAAACATTAACAAGAACCATTTCATTCTGACTTCAGAATCTGTGCCCTTTGATTATAAAAGAGGAAAGCTTGTTAGTGGATAATAAAAAATGAAGTCTAATTAATAAATTGATTTTATTAATTCGTCAGGTATTTGCTTTCACAGGTAAGCGTGGCATAGTTCTCGTTCCCGTGGATCTAGGCAGAGACCAGGGCGCCATGTTTCTGCAGCCTGAGTGTTGGCTTGGGAAAGCCAGGATCCCAGGGCCCCTGAAGCCTTTGGAGGGCCATGAGGGGTCAAGGCAAGCTTCTTGAGGAGAACCGTCACCTCTCCCTGTTTAACAATACAAACTAAAAGAGCTTTTCTAGGATCAGCTAGATGTATTTTACTGTTTTCTGCCAAATGTTCATTGAATGACTCTGTGCTGTGAGATTCTGAAGATGTGAAGCGCATGGTTTGTTATCAGCAGTGGTTTTTTTTTTTTGAGAGAGAGGGTCTCATTCTGTCACCCAGGTTAGAGTGCAGTGGTGTCATCGTAGCTCACTGCAACCTCAGACTTCTGGGCTCAAGTGATCTTCCTGCTTCAGCCTCCCGAGGAGCTGGGACTGCAGGTATGTGCCACCACACCCAGCTAATTTTTCTGTGTGTGTGTGCGTGTGTGTGTGTATATATGGTAGAGATGGGGTCTCTATGTTGTTATCAGCAGCATTAATTGACATTTATTGAGTATCTTGTATCTGTTAGACATTGTGTGAATTGGTGCTTTACGTGGATTATTTTACTTCTCACAACAACTCCATGGGGCCCATTATACATTACGATCATCTCCATTGTGCCAGTGAAGAAATTGAAGTCATGACGGAGAAATTGACTAGCCCAGAGTTATAAAGAGAGCAAGGACAAGGGTGTGTTTGTCACTTGAGCCTTACAGAGAAGGATGAGGGGAGCCGATACATGAAACATCTGAGTTAGTGAGTAATGAGGTGTTTTGTGTTAGTCATATGTGTTAGGGTGCTAATCTGCAAAATATGGCCTGTCATTACAAAAGGAATTAAAGAGGGCAGGAATGGCATGGCATGGGTTAGAAGCATGGAAGGTTACTTCTCAGACAATACCGGGCTTGAAGTGGATGTGAATGACGTGCAGTTCTTCGCAAACGCTTACTGAGCGAGCTAGCAGCACGGACATTGTGAGCAAAGGCGAGAGGCTAAGCTCAGGCAGAGGGGATATGTGGAGAAGGCGTGTGTTGGAGAGTTGGGGGAGCAAGGTTGTATAGGGAGGCCTGGAGGGGCACTTTCTTGAAGGAGGGAGTTGGGCTTGACGTGATTTTCCCTCACAAGTTACTGAGTGAAGATATTAAAAATTGAGACAAAAGATAGGTGGCATTTATGTTTACAGAGAGTAAGAATTGAGGTCCTCAACAAATGAAGGCACTGGGAATGCAGACGACGACTCACAGAACGCCCCAAATGTTTTTGTCCAATTTGTGTAGATTGAGTTAGTGACCAGTAATAACCGCCTGCTTGCTGTTTTGTCCACCCTGTGTGGTGCTTGTACCTTTGGTTGGTTGGTAGTGTCTGGTGACCCCAGGGAGAGTCTGCCTTTGTCCCTCATGGAGCCTGGGTTGTGGTGAGGGTGTGTTGAGGCCAGAGGTGCTTCCATCGCCTTGGCACCCTAAGTGGTTCTAGGCATGCAGAGTCTCTTTTTTCTTGTTACTGTTATTCCTTCTTGGTAGTTCGGTTTATTTACATTTTAATTTAATGGCTCACTTGAGGAAGTTGGCTCTTCTCTTCTTGCAGACAGGCAGATTCTTAAAAAAAATTGTTTTTGAGTTAAAAATACACGACTTGCTTTCTTTAGTCCTTCAGTTTGCCATTTAAGAATGTTTTGTGAAGAGAATCATTCTTTATATAGTTCTTTGTTGGAGTCGAGTCTCTGATATGAAAAGAAGGGCCAGCTGAATATTTTAGATTACTTTTCTAAAACCTAATGAATGGTTAAGGCATATGCTGATGTGCCAGGTATATGGGGAGTCAGATTCTCACCAAGAACTCCTAACACTACTTAAGTGCAGTTAAAATGTGAGATTTGTTATTCTTGTGCATGGCTTACGTTCTGTTCTAAGGAAAAATTCGAGTTGGCATTTATTGTTTATAAGTTTTGTAATGTGGAGATGAACAACGCTGGGAAATTTGCTGTGGGTGTTTCATTTTGTCGATAATTAACTTGTTGAACTGTTTTCTTACCTATAGACTTCTTAAAACCCTTTATATGACAGTACATCATGTGAACTTTAACAGTACAAGTTGACCATCCCAAATCTGAAAATAATGAAATCTGAAGTGCTCCACAATCTGAAACTTTTTGAGTGCCAACATGACGCTTAAAGGAAATACTCATTGGAGCATTTTGGACTTTGGATTTCTGATTTTCAGATTTGGGATACTCAACCTGTAAGTATGATGCAGATATTCCAAAATCCAAAAAGTCTGAAATCTGCGACACTTCTGGTTCCAAACACTTTGGATGAAGGATACTCAATCTGTGTTTATAAGTAGTGTGTCCCACACTTACTTTACCCAAGTTTTATTGTTGTGGTTGTTGGTTTTGGGCTGGCGGTCATAGGGCCTCCAGATTTTTTTTTGAGGAATTTGGTTTGGAAAATGCTTATGGTTTCTATGTTCAGCCCTATACTCTTTATCTCATTCCCTTCCTGGGTCGTGTCATTTATTTCTATGGATTTTATTATCGTCTAGGTGCTGGTGACTCCCAAGTCCGTATCCTTGACTTGTTCTTTTTCCTGAGTGTAGATATTTCCAGCTGCCTCATAGATATATAACCTCCTCAGTCTAGATGGCCCTGTAATAGGCAGCTCAGATCCAACACTTTTTTTTTTTTGAGACAGAATCTCACTCTATTGCCCGGGCTAGAGTGCCATGGCATCAGCCTAGCTCACAGCAACCTCAAACTCCTGGGCTCAAGTGATCCTTCTGCCTCAGCCTCCCGAGTAGCTGGGGAGGCTACCCAAGTAGCTGCCCGAGTAGCTGCCATGATGCCCAGCTAATTTTTTTTTGTATATATTTTTAGTTGGCTAATTAATTTCTTTCTATTTTTAGTAGAGATGGGGTCTTGCTCTTGCTCAGGCTGGTTTCGAACTCCT
>CAUYRT010071434.1:0-14019 GCA_963574885.1 Lepilemur ruficaudatus
CCCTTCCCTTCCCTCCCTCCCTCCCCTCCCCTCCCCTCCCCTTCCCTTCCCTTCCCGTTTCTTTTCTTTACTTTGTCAGAGTCTCACTCTGTTGCCTGGGCTAGAGTGCCGTGGCGTCGGCCTAGCTCACAGCAACCTCAAACTCCTGGGCTCAAGCGATCCTCCTGCCTCAGCCTCCCGAGGAGCTGGGACTACAGGCATGCGCCACCATGCCCGGCTAATTTTTTCTATATATTTTTAGTTGTTCAGCTAATTTCTTTCTATTTATAGTAGAGACGGGGTCTCGCTCTTGTTCAGGCTGGTCTTGAACTCCTGACCTTGAGTGATCCTCCCGCCTCGGCCTCCCAGAGTGCTAGGATTACAGGTGTGAGCCACCGCGCCTGGCCTGATGTCTTGAAATTTTTAATACATTTTGAACAAGGGAGCCTGCATTTTTATTTTGCAGCAGGTCCTGCAAAGTTTGTAGCCAGTCCTGGCCTCTGCTCACAAGACGCACAGAGACAGGGAGAATGATCTCCCAGTGTGGGTCTCCCTGGCGCATGCTCCCGGCATGGTAGTGGAGAGGTGAAGGGCAAGAGGAAACTCCGGTGCCTTTTAAGATCTAAGCCTAGAACGGGTTCACTGTCACTTGTGACCACATTCTGTTGGCCAAGCATGTCATATGGCCATGGCTAATGTCAAGGAAGGGGGAACGGACCCTGTTTCTTTAAGGAGATCTCCCAAATGGGACTCCAGAGTCCCATGGCAAAGCATTTGGATGTAGGGAGAGATGAAGAATTGGGGCTGATAAAGCAACCTACCACCACCTCTGTAAAAATGTGTTGAACATTCTCGCTGTTTGGACACCTCCAGTGTCAAAGAACTCATTACCTGATGCTCTTGTCTGTCAACCTTATCAGTCCCCTGTTCCATCAGGCCAGGTAGAGATAATGACAAAAGAGTTGTGTGTGTCCTGAGGCTGGTTTCTGGGGGTACCAGTGCACAAATGTTCTCCCTTCCCTTCTGTGGGAACAGGGAGCCAACACGGGGATGACTCCACTTGTGCAGACGCAAAGGAATGGAACTCCGTGGCATTTCGAATGTATGCGCCAGTCTGCCAATCTCCTCCCACGGCACTCAGCCTGCTCCCTTTCCTGGAAGAGCTCTCTGGGGGATCTCAGTACCTCAGATAGCACCTCCATGCTGCAAAACTGGAGAAGAAAATTGTCTGGCTCACACTCTACTTTGGAATTCTTTCTAGGTTTTAAACACATTTGAATAAACAGAATGAGTCCACATATATATAACTGACTGTACTACTCCACTGCTGAAAATCCTTTCCTGGCTCCCATGGCCCTTCCAGGGCACACGTGGCCCTGTATGACCCAGCCAAGCCTGCCTGCACAACTTCATTTCCTGCCACAGTCTGCTCAGTATGGACATTTCACCCCTCCCTGGACACACTGGCCATCTTTCATGTATAGCTCTGTGCAGGTCCCAGCCCTGGAGGCCACAAGTATGATAAGCCAGCTCAAATGATTTTAGATAAAAAAGGAAAACCTTGGCTTATGTAGCTGAATATTCAGTGCTGGAGAGAGCCTCGGGCATGCAGAGGTACTTAAAGGTTGCCTTTGAGAATATGCTTCCACTATTTTGGCTCCATTCTCAGGCAGGCTCTCCCTCATGGTGACCAACAGCCACTCCAGGGGGGAAAAAAGGCTCTTTCCTAGGCATTCCAATAAAGGTCCCAGGGCAGACTCTCATTGGCTGAGTTGGGTCATGTGTTCATTATTAAGCCAATAACTACAGGGGATGGAGTATACTCGCTGGCTAAGCCTGAATCATAAACCCACTCCTGAATCTAGGAGAGTGGGGTTAGCACCATTTAAACCACAGAGACCAAGAGTGAGAATTCTCCAGAGGAAAATCCGGGTGTGGTTACCAAATGACGCAATGAACAGAGGCTGGGAAACCAAGACAACAGGCGTCCCCCACCTTTAGGGTCCTCTGTCTGAATGATTCCCTCTTCTCATCTTCCGAGCTCCACCTCCAGCATCAGCCCCTCCCAGCCCCTCACTCCGCCTCAGAGGAGGCCACTTCTTCCTCTGTGCATCCACACTAGGCTTCTCTGTCAGGCATCTCTTGGGGCCACCTGCCTCTGATGAGCATGGCTTAATGACCCGGTTTCAGATCCTGCACCAGTTCAGTGCCTCCCTGAGTTCTGTGTGCCCCCGGCTTGCCTCCCTGGTGGTCCTCAGCTCCCATATCTGTGCCTGCCATCTCGGGCTGGACTCTTGACTCCTGGTGTGTACACCTTGCTACCTTGCCATCTCCACACACACACATGCACGCACACACCATCATGCTGTGACTTTGTGAGTTTAATAGCTTTATGAAGACCTGGTGGAACAGCAGAATCACACGGCTCACAGCAGAGCCTTCTGCAATGAGGCAGACTCCCTGCTTGCTCCCTCCTCCTTCTAAGAACATTCTTCTCCCCATGGGGCCCAGCCTTGGGGAAATGGGGTTCAGCTCTCTTCCTCCCTTGGCTCCTCCTGCCCCCCTGTAAGGCACAGACCTGTCAGGCCACCCTGCACTTACCTGCCATGATTCCCTCGTTCCCTTCTCCTTGCCCTCTTAGTTCTGGTGAATAATTTACACGTGGCCGTTCTAAGGGTCTGCTGAGTCTCTCTCTCCTCTCAGCAGGGTCTGAGCCCCTCGAGGGCAGAGCTGCATCTGGGTCATCTCCGTGTCTCCACTGCCTAAGACTGGGCATGGCACTGAGTAGATGCTCAGTGGATGCTGAATTCAAAAACTAGTTTCAATAAAAGGCTGCATTAAAAAAAAAAATCAGCAAGAATTTCTCTGGCTCTGCAGGGAGCACAAGAGAGTGTGGGTGAGTGATGATTTCAGCAGAAATGCCACAGGACGCATGGGATCTCAATTATTTATGGGCCTAAGGAGACTGTTCCCAGAGCACTGTGATATATTCTGCGGATGTCAGGGCAGAATGCGAGACTGTTCCTTGCAGTCCTCGAGGCCCTTGCCTGCACATACCAGGGAGGAAGGCTTTTAGCTTCTTTTTGGAGCAATGAAGAGCTGCCTGTTTGGGAGCTCAGCTCTGCACCTGCCTGCTTGCTGTTTCTGAGTGTCGGCAAGGGTGGCGAGATGACACAGGATGGCTCTGGAGACAGAGGAGTCTGGGTTCAAGTCCTTCTTTGCTCCGGGTCACTCTCTGCTACCCCCCTCTCTGGGCTGCTACTTTCTCATCTGTTCTGTGGAGACCAGACAGGGGACTTCTCTGACAGGGGACTCCAGGGGCATTCCGGGAAGCAGAAACCTCCATGGGCTCCCAGTCCAGTGAGGCCGGGCACTCATGTGGACACCCACGCAGTGGCAGCCCCACACCCTGCCCTGGCTGACCTGAGTCCAGCTTGACCGTGTGTGGCTCTGAGTTCTTTGCATCTCCCATCATGTGCAGTTCCGAATGGAATTTTAAAGCATGTTTACAAAGGATTTGCTTCTCACTTGAACCAGTGGATGGAGGTTGTATAATTATCTGCAAGGGATTTCTTCTTGTTTATGTAGGGAAGAGTGGAAAGGTTTTCAGGCAAGACTGTGAGTGCTTTTCTCAAAATCAAAGTCTGTGTCAGTGCTGAGGACAGGAGTCGTGCTGGTGCCAGGGACAACGGCTGATGTGCTTGTCCCAGGGCCAGAGGATGTGCTGGTCCTGGGACCACAGGGTGTGTTGATCTTAGGGATAGAGGACATGCTGCTCTTGGGGACACAGGGTGTGCTTGTTCAGTAAGGCAGACATGGGCTCTGGGGTCAGACAGCCCCAAACTTTCACCTTGTGCTTGGAGCCCCCAGAAGTCACTGGGGAAGGGAGGCAGCCTCTGGAGCCTGGTGCCTGAGGCTGCTGGCCTTGGTTTCCACCATAGATTTCTTCTTTCCGTCCTTCTGGGATGTTCACATGATGACCACGGAACAATTCTAGGCTCTGGTCATCTGTAGGTGCTTGATAGATGATTGTTGAATGAAAGATGCGATGAGGAAAGAGCCCTGGACTTGGAGTGAGATGGAGCTAGATGCAGACTTCGTGTGTGCCTGGCCGAGTGTCTGTTCTCTCTGAGCATCCGCTCCTTCACTTCGACAGTGGGCGTCACACCGCCGGCGGTGCCACGCGTCTGAGGATGAAGTGTCGCGGCCGGGGAAGCAGCCGGCACGTGGTCGGCACTCAGAGGGCTGCCTTCTTCAGATGCTCACAAGTCTCCACTGTCTCCCTTACTCTTCCCTCGCCGCCCCCAGTTAAGTAGATTCTTTCCAGGTTTAAAAAAATTTTTTACTGTGATAAGAACACAACGTGAAATCCACCATCTTAACAGATTTTCGAGTGTGCAATACCGTGCTGTTATCTGCAGTGTTGCACGGCAGATCTCTAGAACTTTCTCGTCTTGCCTAACTGGGATTTTACACTCATTGAACAGCAGGTCCCCTCCCCCCGCCTCCCCCCAACCTCTGGCAACCACCCTCCCCTCTCTGCTTCCCTGAGACTGTCTGTTCTTTCCGAAATAAATAACTTTCTCTGTAAGTACTGCCTTCTAGATAAATAAAATGCTCTTATTTAATTTGATTGTTTCCCTGTTTGTTTAATTACTACCATTAAAATGTTAATGTTTTTTTGTTTTTCGTATTTTCTCATGGCAAATGTGATATTTTGGTTCCATTTTTGGTTACTGCATTTGTCAAGCCTCTGCTGTTGCAAGCATCAGAAACCTGCTTCAAACTGGTTTAAGGAACAAGGGGACATGTATTATGTCTGTGAGGGAATATTCTAGGGCTCTGCATTAGCCAAAGGTGAGGCTGCACCCAGACAAAGGATGGCGTCGGCGTCCTTGTCTGTTTCCTGGCTCGCCGTCCTCTGGGCCACCCTCGCTCACGGGCACAGCAATTTTCTGTCTCCATCTTGCTCTCTCGGCAGTGCCACTGAAAGAGCTCTTCCTTCCCGTCACGGACACCAGGGGTCTGGGGACTTGGTCCACGCCCTGCGGCCGAGGGACTGCGACTCGCTGGCCAGCCCTGCTGGGTCCCGTCCAGCCCTGCTGGTCTGGGACAGGTGAGGGTGTGTCCCACAGTGGAGCCGGGGCAGGGCTCTGCAGGCATAGAAGGGAGGGAAGGGAGGGTTAGCATTATTTCTATTTTGCAGATGAAGAAATAACTTGTGTCCATGACTGTTCTACTGGCAGCTAACTCAACCCCTTCTGATAAGCTTATTTTCTATGAAAAATGGCAGCTGGGCATCGAACGGTCAACTCCTAAAGCCCTTTCGGAATCAGGTCGCTCATGTTGGCTTCTGGGCCCATCCAGAGGCATCTGTGGGACCCGGCCACTCGGGTGCTTGGGTGGGAGTTCGCAGGGAGCATCGCGGGAGGCTGAGGCTGTCCTTGTCACGGCCTCATTGGGGAGGCCATTGATCACCTTGCACAGGTGCTGACCCTGCCCTGGCTCTTCCTTCCCTGGGAGACGGGTGCGTCCCTCCATGAGCTCTCAGTGCCGGCTCTGTCTGCGTGACGTGGGCAGGTCCCTGCAGCCCTTTGAGCTTGTGCACCTTCGTCTGTGAAATGGGGCGACAAAGATCCTGTGTTCAGGGTGAGACGTGGAGGACGTGTTCAATGAGCATTTGGAGATGGAGAGAAAACTCTACGAGCTACGAGCATACCCCCGACCACGTGCCAGGCACCGTCACCAACTCCGTCCCCCAGTGCTCACTTCTCCCAAGGCCCTACTGTGGATGAGGGATGGTGCTCAGAGGGGCGGACTCACCGCTCCACCATTGTGTGGCTGAGGCACAGCAGGCTCTGAGCCCATGTCCTCACCATAGGAATTGGGAGGCTGATTTTTACACCTTCATTCCTCAGGGCCTGGCTAAGAGGTCTCCCCTTCTGGGGTCTCCCCAGGGTCCCTACACTGAGTTAGGGTCCCTCCAAGCCAGCTCTTACTGCCTGGAGTTGTCACTGTCTGTTCGTGTGTCTGTCTCCCCATCAGGTGCAGAGCCAGGCCGTCCTGGCCTCTGCCGTGCCTGCCACGGAGCGTGGAGATGGTGCCTGGCAAACACAGAAACAACCTCTGTTTTTCTTCTTCCTGGCCCTGCCTGCCTTGGGGTGGCGGCCGCTGACTGCAGAGCCCTGACCCGTGGGATGGGGGTGAAGTGATGGGCTCCCGTGTGGATCTGAGCTTCGAAGGAGCAGGTGCATCCCTCCTCACTTTCTTCCCTTCCCCAGGCTGGGAGAGATGAAAACAGGCCCTTGTGTTCAGGGGGAGGCGGCTACAAGGGGTGGAAGGAAGCCTGGTCCCCCGCCCACCGTGACGGGCAAACCCCACTGGCCAGGGCCATCGTGTGCACAGGAAACCGACTTCTGATGCTTTGAGCCCTTATTTGTTTTGGATCTACTTGTTTCAGCAGCTTGTGTGATCCTAATGAATGCAGAAATCGGTACCTTGAAGCGAGGGTGTTGCCATAACAACAAGCCTACCGTACGTGGCATGGGCGCCGGAGCTGGGCAGTGGGTGCAGAGGATGTAGAGGTCACAGGTGGAAAGTGGGGGGCTCCTGTGATGCAGCGCAGAGCAGCCAGGGACCTGGAGGGAGACGTGGGGCAGGCCACCAGCAGCTCCGGGGAGGGGTAAACGGGCTGGGAGGGGGAGTGCGTCTGCTCCCCTCTGCAGCCGTAGCAACATATAACTGGAAAGCCGCGCGCCTGGGCAAGAAGTGTCCAGCCTGCAAGTAAAATGAAAGGAAATAGAGTGAGAAACGTGGAGCCTTTCTGGGCCGCTTGGATTTTCTGGATTTGGGCTACTGCATGAGCAAGTAATAAGCGTCCATCGAGTTTGAGTGTTTGTACACCTTGGGGTCTGTTTTTGCAGCAGCTAGCGTTTCCCTAATGAATATGCGTGGCTTGGCTAAGTACCACCCTGGACACTACGAGGATTCCTGGCACACACTTTGGCTGAGTCTCCGGGGGCAAGGATGGGTCATGCCAGGCCACCGTCTCCCCAATGGCTCGCCCCGGGCCCCCAGCGTGCATCTGGGTGCAGAAAGCTGGTGTCAGAGGGCTGCAGGGCTCCCAGGGAGCTTCAGCATCATCAGTGACCTGCCAAGGGTCACGGAGGTAGTGAGTAGGGGGAGCCAACATGCAACCAGCTTCCCTGGCTCTAGAAACTTGCGCTGCAGTGACCTGAGAGGTATAGGGGCCTCTTCCCCACTGGGGCCTGGCACGTGGGTGTGAGCGTGTGCGCATGTGCCGTGGTGGATGGCAATCGAGCCTCACATCTCTGGAGTCTCAGGCAAAGCACTGCTGGACGGAGGGGCTGCAGAGGGCAGGTACGCTTTTCCAGCTGGGGCTCAGAGAAGTCATCCTGCTGGAGATTGCACAGCAACTGAGCTGGCAAGGTGCAAGGAACAGCCAGGACTTTGCCCAATTGCACTGAGGGCCCCCCTCTCTCCCTCCCTCCTTCCTTCTCTCCCGCACTCTGCTCCTGAGGCTGGCCTGCTCGGCAGCCCTCACACACTTGGGACAGCGAAATCTTACCTGTGCCTCCTCACATGCTCACCTTTCCAGGCTCCCGCTGCAGGGCTGGGCCCAGGGACTGCAGGGCAATGGTGGCGACTGCAGTCCCAGCCTGCACCTGCTGTCTTGGATTGTGTCATGAACCTTGGCTGTCTTTGGCTACCCAGGTTCTCTGCCCCCTTCGCTGGGGGACTTGCCCTTCCTGTGTCACACGTGGCATTGTCCTGGGGCTGTCCATCAAGATGCCTTGTGCTGTCCAGGGGTTTTGCGTTACCGACAGACCGCCAGAGGTCATTCATCACGGCGGTGGCAACTTGGCAGAGTAGAGCGCTGGCCCCATCCGGGCCCCGAGAGCTGCTCTGGTGTTTGCTGAGCTCAGACTCCTGCTTCCCTTCATTTTTCTGAGCTACCTGACATCTTTCCAATAAAGTTCCCTCAAGTCAGTGTTCGGGGCTTGCAGCCAAAGACTCCAGATGATGCAGACAGAAACCCAAATGGATAGTGGGAAAGAAAGTATTTCCCAAAGCGTTCCTCAAAGCAATGCGGTGGGCACTGATTGAGCACTGACTGTGTGCTAGCCACTGCACTGGGCACTGGGCTCCGGGGGACATCAGTCTCCTTTGCAGCCTGGAGCAGCTCACAGACCGCGACAGGGGAAGGATGGTGGAGGGATGGGGCTATTGCAGCCGGGAGTCAGGGCTCTGCTGTGCCTGGTGTCCCCGACGCGATAACCTCCCAACTGCGAATACAACTGGCATCGAGAGGGATTTGCTCCTGTTCTCTCTCATTTCCCTTAAAAACAAAATCAGTAAACTCTTCAGGATGTCTTTAGTAGAGCCTAAATCATAAGTTCTCATAATCTTGTGTTGCGGTTGACATTTTCAACACGTTCCCTCTGAAGCTAAAGTCAGGTGACTGTGGCGTCATTTGGAATCAGACAGTGGACTGAATTAACCAAGCACCAGTCTGTCCTTGGCAGTTTATCAATCCTGAGAACCCTCTGGGGCATCCTAACAGCCCTGCAGTTTAGAGAACGATGGCTCAGAGAGGGTAAGGAACTTGCTTAAACACACACAGCCGGCACGACGGGCACGGTGACGCTGGGGCTGATCTCCCTGACTGCTCAGCTCCGCTGTTCTGTGAACGAGCAGCTGGAGATCTGCGAGCGTCAGGATGCCCCCGCCTGGCGCAGACGATTTCTGCAGGGACGGGTGGGAGGGGCGGGCACCGCGCCGCGAGCCGGTCGATGGCATTTTAGGTCCTGCACTGCTCCCTGGTGGACTCGGGGGGTCGGTGCGTTCGCGGGCAGTCCGGAGGTGCTGCAGACCTTCCTTTTGGGCGGCTCAGTGTGCAAGCCCCCTCGAGCGCGCACCGGATGTCCCGGTGTCTGCGTATTTGCGGGAAGAGCGGTCATTAATTAACCCATTCACGGTGTCTCCAGAGACACCTGCGCTCTCCAGGCCGAAACGCTGCGGACTCGGCGCAGCCCCGGCCCCCAGCCTCCCGGGAGGGTCGTCGCACCCGAATGGGAGACGCGCCACCATTAGGGGAGACTAGGCCCCTCGGAGCTCTGACCCAGCTGGGCGCAGGGGCGGGTCTCGGAGGGCTGTTAGGGAGAGGCGAAGAGGCGAAGCGAAGCTCCAGGACCCTCCCTTTCCAGGGCTCTGGATGTGACTGCCACAGTTGTCATTTTGTATTCTTTTTCCGCAGGACACACATATCATGATCTTCAGGGGCTCCGCCAAGCTCGGCCCTGCCCTGGGTAGAGGCGCAGCAAGGACAGACAGGTGCGTGAGGACCCGGATGCGCGGAGCTGCCGGGGAAGGGCTGTGGCAGGAGGATGAAGTGTCAGAGGCCCAGGGGCAGGTTGGCCAGAGGTGACCTGCAGGCTCTGCTTCAGGGCAATGGCCCCACTAAAAGGCTCTGAGCCGGGGAGTGGCCAGGCCACCCTGCATGAGAAAGGTCCCTAGAGAACAGGAAGCTCTGCCAGTGGGACCCCAGACCCAAGTGAGGGGGACCCCTGTCTGGACCTCCCCGCTTCGGGGCTCCCCAAGGGGCACGGAGTCCAGGAGGATGTGGGCACTTTGAGCACACCTGCTCACCTGCCTGTCCCAGGCACACCGAGGGGAGCTGGGACACTGGCCTTCCTCTGCCAGACAGTGTTGAAGTCTGGTTCCAGGGTCTGCGCAGGCCTCGCCCCAGCCCCAGCCTCCACAGGGTGCTGTGCTGACGGTGTACTGCCCCGGGAGGGCTGTTTGGGGGGCTCATGGAGGGCAGCAGGCAGCTGTTGTCAGGCAGAGGGGCGGCTGCCCCATGGCCTCCCTTTCTCTGCCCTCATCCTTGCCATGGTCATTAACAAGCACCTGCACGATGAGCCCAGGGCCGGGCCGGGCTGCGCCTCCAGGGCTGCAGGTGCCGGGCAGGCCTGGGCGCTGCTGGCAGATGGGAGTAGGCTGGTCCTGCAGATGGGGTGTGGGGTCGGAGGCTGGGAGGAGGACTGGCCAGACTGGGCAGACAGCCCCTGCGGTGACAGAGCCTGGTGCAGAGACACGTGGGGTGGGAGAGGGCAAGGGAGGGCCAAGACCTGGACGCCGGGGCCCAGGAGAGCCACTGCTCATGACTGTTGGCTCTTGGTGGCACAGGAATGGGCCAGATGGTTGAGAATCCAGGGCTGGGCAGAAATCCAATAGGAGAAGCCACCTTAGGGCCCAGGGGCCTTATCAGGGGAGGGGGACTGGCCTATACACAGCAATGTGGCCTCTGGGACACAGGCCAGGTCTCTTGTTCTCTCAAAATTGGGATTCCCACCCAGACTGTCTGCAGGCCCTGGGAGGCAGCGGGAGGCCCCCAGAGGCTGGGGGGAAGCGCTTCTCTGGCCTAGCCTGGTAATTAGACCCATCAATTGCAATTACTTTTGCAATTAGCTCAGCTGGTAACTGGAACTGGAGGTGGCAATTTCTGTCCTTCACGGAAGCTTTGTCTGAATCAGCTTTCTGTGTCTGTCGGGGTTCAGGGTCACGCTCCCGGGAGTGCTGAGGGATCCACAGAGCTCTGCAAGCGCAGGTCTGGGAGTGGCTCAAGGTGAGGCAGGTGGGTGCTCCTGGAGCCCCGAGGTGGGACATGTTGGGCAGGGCGAGGAGGTGCTTGGTGGGCTTTGCAGGGAAGGGCAGGGCCAGGGAGGACCACACCCATGCATCTGAATACTTAGGAGTTGGACGCTGAGCAGGCTGTGGCAGTCAGCCCCTTGAGTGTGGAATGACCGGAGGACTTGCTTCAACCCAGCATGAATGACCTTCGTGAGCAGTTTCCCAAAGCTCGTACCTTCTGCTTTCCTACCAGACTGTCACGGAGCCCCTGGGCATGGACACTTCCATGACGCTTCCACACGGGGGAGACCACCTGGCGAGGGACTGAGGGCAGCAGCCTGAGAATGTCGCCAACAAGCACTGAGCTTGGCAGGCACCCTGCCCCAACTGAGCCTTCAGGTGAGACCGTCGGCCTGGGCTGGGGCTTCTTCATCATAGCCGCCTCAGACACTGCGAAGGAGAAAACCCAGCTAAGAAGTTCGGGGATCCCTGACCACAAAAATTATGAGACAAAAAAGGTGTATCATTTTAAGCTGCTAAGTTTTAGAGTATTTTGTTGCAATAGGTAACTAATACACATACAAAGTATCAAATTAAATAGCTTCTATCCTTTGACCTTCACAAAGTTGACTTTCAAAACTATCTGGAAGGTCAGGTTCACATTTAGACTCTTCGGACCCCTTGGAGTCCTGCAGAACATGGTGCCGGGGTGACAAGAGCTGGGCCGTGGCATGAGGCCACCCCTGCTGTCTCTTCCCACCCCAGCTCCATCCCATACACTCCAGGTCTTGCATGTGCCCAAGGGTTAAAACCCATTAGCATGGCTCCACGAGTCCCCCTGGGCCAGCCATGAGCACACCGTCACCGTCACCGTGGTCCACCCTCGGGAGGCTGGGCTTGGGGAAAGGCCTGCACAGGCCCCCGAGTTGGGTTTTAGCATCATTTGGCCAAGGAAACCCAGGGTCCCAAGTCCTGCAAGTGTGATTTAAAAGGGGCAGAGGTGGGCTCCTGATCCTGGGAGGGTCTGGACAGGCTCTTCCAAAGCTTGGTCTCTCTGGGTCTGAGGGTGGTCCTGGAAGAGCCCCTTGTTCTAACCTTCACAGGTAGGGATGAGGTGCTCCCAGGGAGATGCCAGCACAAAAGCAACCCTGGGGAGACAGGAAGGGCTCCAGGGAGGATGTAATAGGCTCAGGGCTGGGGCCCCACCCTGCTCCCTGCTCCCTGTCCTCAACCTTCATTGGGGCCCGCTCCATGCCCAGCACTCGCCAGCAGAGGATTTGAAGGACGCAGCTTCCAGCCCCCTAATAAGCAAGGAAGACACGCCTCAACACAGAGCCTTCTCCCCAAGCATATGCACTGAATTAGAATTTATTGAGCACTTACTACAGGCCAGGAGCTGGGTATTAAGCAGGGATGGACTTATTAGCATAAGGATTGTTAGAAAGCTCACAGGTGGCCCAAGAACTGGGAGCGGGGGCTGTCTTCAGAAGCCTGTGCCTGGCGGCTTCCCTGCGCCAGCGTGAGCTAACTGCTGCCAGAGCCCACCCTGCTGTGCGCAGAGGAGCTTTTTTTTTCTTTCTCTCTTTTTAAAGCGATGCATAATAGTTGTACGTATTTTTGGAGTACACGTGATATTTTGATGCATGCATGCAGTGTGTAATGATCAAATTAGGGTCGTTGGGATATCCATTGCCTCAAACATTTATCTTTTCCTTATGTTGGGAACATTCAAATTCTTCTCTGCCAGCTATTCTGAAATTATTAAATTATTGTTAACTACAGTCACCCTGCTGCGTTATTGAACACTAGATCTCATTCCTTCGATCAGACTGTGCTTTCATACTGTCAACCAGCCTCTCTTCATCTCCTCTCTCCTTCCCCTGCCAGCCTCTGGTCTCTACCATCCTCCTCTCTGCCTCTGTGAGATCCGCTTTTTCAGCTCGCACACATGAGTGGGAATAGGTGATTTTTGTCTTTGCGTGCCTGGCTTGTTTCATGTGACATCATGTTCCCTCTATGTGGCTGCAAATGACAGGATTTTGATTCTCTTTATGGCTGAATAATATTCCATTGTGTAAATACAGCACTTTTTTTTTTTTTTTTTTAAGAGACAGGGTGTTTGTGTTTCACCCAGGCTGGAAAGCCGTTGTGCGATCACAGCACCCGGCAGCCTAAAACTCCTGGGCTCAAGCCATCCTTCCACTTCAGCCTCCTGAGCTGGGACCTACAGGCACGTGCCACCACACCTGACTAATTTTTTAATTTTTTGCAGAGACAGGGTCTCACTATGTTGCCCAGGCTGTTCTCGAACTGCTGGCCTCAAGCAGTCCTCCTGCCTCAGCCTCCCAGAGCACCGGGATTGCAGGAATGAGCCACCATGCCTGGCCATTGCACCACATTTTCTTGATCCATTCATCTGTTGATGGACTCACACAAATAACTCAACAGCAAATAATAATAGTAATTCGATTAAAATGAGCAAAAGATTTGAATAGACATTTCTCAAAAGAAGACATACAAATAACCACTGGGTATGTGAAAAAAATGCTCAGTATCACTTATCATGCAAATCAAAGCCACAAGGAGATATCATCTCATCCCAGCTAAAATGGCTTTCGTCAAAAAACAGATGCTGGCCAGGATGTGGAGGAAGGGCGGCGCGGGCACTCGGTTGGTGGGAGTGCAAATCAGCACAGCTCCAGCCACTGTGGGAAACAGCACGGAGGTTCCTCAGACACTAAAAATAGGACCCAGCAATCCCACTGCCGGGAGGAGCTTATTTCCAAATCAAGGCCGCTGGTGCCTTTGATGGCAGCTACTCAGCCACAGGTCTGCAAAGAGGAGGCCAGGCAGGCGAACTTTGCATCCTGCCCTGGGCAGGAAGCTCATAGCAGAGGTCGTGGTTCAAAGGCGAGAGGGCTCCCCCCCAATCAGCGCTTCAGCGCTGCCTCCTCCCCGCCCCCCCACAGTCTTCAGGCAGCAGTGCACAAAAACAGAATGTTTACATTTTCTTCTAATAAGAGTCACTTTTGTTTTCTGAGACTGCTAGTTTGGAGGAAGAAGGACGGTTCTGATCTTGCCAAATAGAGGATTTTAATCCCTTCTAATTTTTTAAAAGTCATATTCTATTTAAATTTGGGGTAAATATTTAAATAATCCCCAGAACGAGCCCTTGGCAGTGGTTGCTGTTGACAGCCTCCAGCCTTTCTCCCCTAGCTTGTTTTTTACCAAAAAGAAAAAAAAAAGAAGAAGAAGAAGAAAAAAAAAAGACTGCAAAATTAAACCTAATAAATGCTTATATTTACACATATTCTGCAAGCAGCAATATTATGCCAGCTGGTGGATTGCAATTGAATTCAACACTGAGAGTCATTTCAGGTGAGGTCA
>CAUYRT010071435.1:0-29940 GCA_963574885.1 Lepilemur ruficaudatus
CTAGAGTGCCGTGGCGTCAGCCCAGCTCACAGCAACCTCAAACTCCTGGGCTCAAGTGATCCTTCTGCCTCAGCCTCCCGAGTAGCTGGGACTACAGGCCTGTGCCACCATGCCCAGCTAATTTTTTCTATATATATTTAGTTGGCCAATTAATTTCTTTTCTTAGTAGAGATGGGGTCTCACTCTTGCTCAGGCTGATTTCGAACTCCTGACCTTGAGCAATCCGCCCGCCTCGGCCTCCCAGAGTGCTAGGATTGCAGGCATGAGCCACCGCGCCCGGCCTTAAATTATATACTTTAAATGAGTGAATTGTATGGTAAATGAATTATAACTCAATGAAGTTTTTGTTTTGTTTTGTTTTTAGAGACAGGGTCTTGCTCTGTCACGAGGGTGGACTGCAGTGGCAGGATCATAGTTCACTGTAACCTTGAACTCCTGGCCTCAAGTGATCCTCCTTCCTCAGCCTCCCCAGTAGCCAAGACTACACAGGTGTGTGCATGCCACCACACCCAGCTAATATTTTAAAAAATATGTAGAGATGGGGTCTCGCTATGTTGCCCAGGCTGGTCTTGAACTCCTGGCAATCCTCCTGCCTCAGCCTCCTAAAGTGCTGGGATTACAGGCCTGAGCCACTATGCTCAGCTTCAATAAAGATATTTTTTAGTAGTATTTATGTTCATCAAAAGACACCATAAATAAAAATGAAAATACAAAAAGTTGGGAGAAGATATTCCAACGCATATAAATGACAAACAGTAAGTATCTGGATCGCATAAAGAGCTCCTACAAATTCATAAGAAAAAGACAAACCACCAACAGAAATGTGCATTTCACGTAAGAGGAAACACATATCACCAGTGAACTTAAGAAAAATGCTCATATTATTTTGATATCAGGGAACTGCAAATGGAGATCATACAGAAATGCCATGTTAGAGCCATTAGATTTATAGGAATATATGTTACGATATCAAGTATTGGAGAGGATGATAAAGCGAATTCGCCCACTGTGGATGGGAGGGTAAATTGATACAACCACTTTAGAACACAATATGCTATTCTTTTGTTACCTTTCAAAACTCAACATTCATATATCCCACAAGGGCAATTCTCTCCCTAAGGATACCCAAGATAAACTTCTGTACGTGTGCACCTGGAGAAGCGTTGTATAATGTACCCAGCAGCATAGTTCAATACTGCTAAACGCCAGAAACATAGCTAATCGCCATCACCAGAAGTGTAAATGAATTGTGATATAGTCACAGAAAATAATATTAGAAGTGGCAGAAATGAATCAACAGCTGCACCCAACACAAAGATTTCTAGATAAATCTTAGAAACACAATGTTAAAAGAGAGAAAGCAAGCCCCAAAAGATGCACATAGTCTGATTTTATTTGAGCTAAAAGAAAAAAATAATATACCCTCCAAACAAAATGACACTAGCAATAAAACTATATTTTAAAAAAGCAATTATTATACATGATAAACCCAAAATTTAGGATAGTTATTAACTGGCAGAGAAATATAGGGAATAGGGAAGGGGATAAACATAGATATATGAAGGTAAGTGGGAATATTCTAGCTAAGTCAGTGGGGAGGTGAGTTAACAGTTATTATTTTTGTTCTCTGCAGGTCGTATCTGTTAAATGTCCACATCAGTCTCGTGTGGCCTCTCACTATGACGATGGTGTAGACTCACACTTTTCTACATGCAGTACCCATCCCAGGATATTTCTCTTATGTGAATTTTCCTGTTCAATAAAGCGCATGCCCTTTATCAATACCAATATTTAAGCCTCAAAATACATGTCAAATGCAAATAGATCTTCCCACATTAGGGTTTAACAAAATTACAAGCAAATCCCAATTTCTTAGCTACACAAAATAATACTGATGATAACCTGGAAAAAACACAGATTATTCCACAGTAAAAAAAAAACACAAAGTTTTTTTAAAAAGTACCAGGTAAGAATAGCTTTGACATTTACAAAATAGAGTGATAAATTACAACGTGATGTCTGGGTGGGGGTGGCGACTTCCCGGGAAGGGGCAAGAGAAAACTGGGGGAGACAGACAAGTCCTATACCTTGACAGAGTCTGGGTCACACAGGTGTATATACCTGTACACACCTGTCAAAACTCAAACAATAGTGCACATTAGAGCAATGGATGATATGAAAATTTTACCTAAAAAAAATTAACACTTACTAAACTCTGGTTAATGAAAAAATACTGAAGTATTTTTTGGAGGGTGAATTGTACTGATATTTGCAATTGACTTTGAAAAGCTTTTAGAAAATAAGATGGGCCAGACGCGGTGGCTCACACCTGTAATCCTAGCACTCTGGGAGGCCGAGGTGGGCAGATTGCTCGAGGTCAGGAGTTCGAAACCAGCCTGAGCAAGAGTGAGAACACGTCTCTACTAAAAAAATAGAAAGAAATTAATTGGAGAACTAAAATATATAGAAAAAATTAGCCGGGCATGGTGGCGCATGCCTGTAGTCTCAGCTACTCAGGAGGCTGAGGCAGGAGGATTGCTTGAACCCAGGAGTTTGAGGTTGCCGTGAGCTAGGCTGATGCCACGGTACTCTAGCCTGGGCAACAGAGTGAGACTCTGTCTCAAAAAAAAAAAAAAAAAAAGATGGCCTCTTGGATGGACAGATAGAAGGATAAATAGATGATAAAGTAAATGCAGTAAAATGTTGCTGGTGCAATCTAGGTGGTGGGTATACAGGTGCTGACTGTACAATTCTTGCAGCTTTTCTCTATGTTTGAAATTTTTCATAATAAAGTGTTGGAAAAAAACACTGATAAGGGAAGACTTGACTTATTAGAAAAACATACTTTCCAACTACAAAGATCCCATCCATGTGGTTCAGGTGCAACACTAGACAAAGCTAGCACATGACAAAGAAGTCACAGACTTGCAAGAAGCTAACAAATAGATGGAAAAAATTCAACCCCATTAGAAAGCAAAGACACACCCATTCAATAATGAGATACCATTTTCAACTCTCAGCAGGGCTTAAAATGCTACAAAGTCCTGGTTTGGGTATAAGGTGAGACAAGTGGCTGGGTTTGAGTCTATTTACTACAGCTGTGTCAACAAGCAAATTCTGTCTCCACAGCTCAGCTCCGACACCTGCAAAATGAAGTGAGTGGGGACTTCAAACTGGTTGGGGCTCAGGGTAACAGAGATCAAGGGACTGGCAGAGATCGATCACACACGCAGGTGAAAGGCACAGGTTCCTGATGTGTCATTTGTGGTCATCTCTGTGCAACAGAATTACAGGTATTTTTATTTTCTTCTAAATGTTCTGTTTTTCTATTAAATTTTCTACAGTGAGTATGAGTTGTCTTGGTAATCAGGAAAAAGTCTCAAAAATTATTTTAACAGCCAATGACAATAATTTGGGATTATGTCCTCTAATCTCTACTTCTAGCAGTGGTTGGCTGGCTCTGTGGCTTCCCAACTGTACAACTGTGTGTCTCTAGGTGTCAGTTTCCTTGTCTGTACCATAAGGCTTGGGTAAATCACCCAGGACCCCATCTGACAGTGACAGTCTAGGATTCTATGGCTACATGATTTTCCTTCACCTAGGTAGCTTCTCAACTCAGTGTGAGAACTTGCACATCAACAGCTTCGTGAGTCAAGCTTTGAAAAATGTGGGGGAAAAACCATGAATATAAGGCCACATTTCCCATGATAATAAGAGCTAAGTCAAACCAAGGGCTATTTAAAAAAGCTCCAAACCCTACACAATTCCCTGCCCTGGAGTGCAGCTCCCCTGTAGGATGCCACTGCCCAGCACTGGCACTAGGCATCACCTCCCCTTCCTTGTATGGAAATCCACCCAGCCCATTCAGAATGCCAGCAGGTTTCAGAGGCCCCTGAGAAGTTAACACGCCCCAAGGAACCTCTGCTGCCTGTGAGGAGCCTGGTGACAGTGATCAGAGAGAAAGCCTGGCACTTCCAATTAACAGCAAATACAAACCACCATTCCAACTGTTTGCAGCCATCTGCAACCATTGGGTTCCAGCTCTGTATAATACAAGCAGCAGCTCCTGCTAGCTGTAGGCTGGCAAGGAGAAGGGGGCCAGGGCAGAGGGGTCAAGATGGGGAGGGTAGGGGCGAAGTGGGAAGAGCAAAGGTGAAAGCTCACACTGGAAAAAGTGCACAGAATGTCCCAGGACACTGAGATGCTACCTGGCCACTTGTGTTGCTTGGCCAAAGTAGGCAAAGATGAGCAGGAGAAGGGCCAGACTGCCACCAGAAAGAGTTGCTAGAGGTCAGGGTGAGGTCAAAGTAGGCACACAAATGACCACAAGAAAAAATAACTAACTCTATGGGCTAAGGAGACCTGGGAGTCAAGGGATTCTTCCGGGGTGCTGACCTTGAGCACCGATCAGAGCAGCAGGAGCGAGAGCTCCAACGTCAGGACTCTGCCCACACTTGGACCAGAACCTCTGCATCTGGAGTGGCCCTTGGGAGAGCTAAGGAGTAGATTCAGCACGGTCAAGTGAGCTACTTCCAACTAGATGACTCCAGAGCACAGAGGCAGGACCATCAACACAGGTGTGTGACCTGTGCAGTCACACTGGGCCCGAACTCAGAGGGTACCCAGGCTTGGTTTAATTCTCAGCCACTGCTGTCTTAAAACTCTCAATAATTTCATCTTGTACTAGGCCCCACAAGTTATGCAGCAGGTCCTACTAGGGAATGACAGTTCCAGGGACTACTTGTCCAAACCCCAGCCACCAAGGACAGAGTGGATCAGTGCCAGGGTCCCAAGAAGTCCTTCCTGTCTGGCTTGGGTTCCAGCCATGCATGACATAAACCACCTGCACGTATACTGCTTCCCTTTGGGCTTCCACACAAGGGCAGGAGAAAATGCAGCCAAAGCCGGGAAAGGGCAACCACAGGGAACCAAACTAGTGGGGACAATTCATGCCTCTTGGTTAGTCATATGCAAATTAAAACACTAACAAGGCACAATTTTATGCCGGTCAAAGAATAATCTCTCAGAATGATAGAAGTCTAATGCAAGGAGGCTTAGAAAAGTTGTCCACACCTGCCCCGAGCATCATGAACTAGAACGCTGGTGCCAGAGGGAAACGTTTACACTCTGACTCAGAGATCGCACTCTTGGAAATCCGTCCCGGAAAGAAACCACAAAAGGAAAATTTTGCATGCCAAAGATGCTCAGGCAGCAGTTTGGCTATGGTGACAATCTGGGAAGAAACTAAATGTCTAACAGAAGGAAAAGGCATTCCACAGCCATTCAACGGATAAACATTAAGCCTGCGGTAATGTGGGAAAGTGCTTATGACGTACAGCCACGTGAAAAAGCTGTTTTTTTTGGATCTCAAAGATATAAAAAGGATGTTCATATAAAGGAAAAATACTGACCAGAAATAGGGACCTAAAAACACTGGCAGGGGGGATAATGAAGTTATGGAAACACTGTGATCTTGAACATCTGGAATTGTTGCCTAAACGGTAAATAACCCTGAATACTGAATGTCCAGGGCACAGAGGACTGGCCCTGGTACGTTTCAGAAAGTTTGGCCAAAAACAAAGCATGTGTGTTGGGGGGCAGAAGAGGAGTGGGCTTGGGGAGTGGATTTCACCAGGCAGAGGAGCAGCTGCAAACGGTTAGGGATCCGAGTCAAGCCCCAGAGACCCCCTCCTGTACACACTGTGCTGCTTCTGATTAAAAATATTCCAGGTGGAGGGAGGTATCCAGTGGCCTGACCAGCTGTCAGTTCTCTAACCAGCCCCCACTCTGGCCACAAGGGTCCTGGGCACCCCAGGCCAGGCAGGACACAGCAGGCAGCCCCAGGGTGCTGTCCAGGTGCGGTTCCATTCCCCAAGACTGTGGCCTCCTTCCGCCCGGACACACCATTCGGTGTGAGCAGCTACTATTTCTGAAGATGTGCATCAAGAGTCGTTACTCAACACGCACGTCAGAGGGAAGCAGGACATAAAAAGAAATTTATCTTTGGCAGCATGAGGCCCCTAACTTCATCTTTATTCATGTTGCTCATCCAGTTGATCAGAAGCGGCTGCTGGTCTGAGCTGACTGGCACTTTACAGGAAAACCAGGTGCAAGGAGGATGAATCATGTCAGCAGGGGGCGGGGCTGTGCCCTGCGTGACACTCCCTGATGAGGTCAGAGGAAGATGTCAGTCCAGCAAACCTCAGTCCCAGTCACGAGCTTGAGCTCAACCCCTTGCAGCCAGACTCAGGCCCTTCTCCCCATTTCACTGGCCATGCTGAGGCCTCCTCACTCAGCCTCCTGTGGCCCCTCCAAGCTCTACTCTCACTCTGGCCTGTGCTGGGGTCTCAGCGGGGACACCTGTCTTGGCCTGGCACTTAGGCAGCCCTGTGTCTCTTTTCCCAGAGGCAACAGAGGTCACTGTGTTATCCTCTGGACCAGCCAGACATTGTTCCTGATAAATTTTTATATTAACAGGGCTGTTGCATATGGTTGAGCAGGTTGTACACTGCACACAACCCTAGGGAGTGCCAATCACAACAGAAACTGTAGATGTGTTTTTATTAATATTGTAACACACATGTAGCAAACGGAAGAAAAGAGTATTGTTCTGACAAATCAGAATGGCACAACAGTTCTAAAATAAGTGGAAGTAAAGGGTCTTGGGGAAGGGGTACCCTTTTCTAATCTGTACAAGGTACCAAGTGGGCCCATCGCAGCTCTGTACACCAACCTGTGAAGGTCAAGGGAATCAGCTCCCCAGAGAGTGTGCTATGTTCCCCAGGCTCCTTAAGGCCACCGATAGCAATAGAAGCTTGGCTTCCTGGCTGGGGCTGCCTGGGACCTGTCACAGTCGTGTCACTCCCGTGCTGCCAGTATCTTCCTCATTGGGCACGCTGTAGCCCGGGGAGCAGTCACGGATGCACAGGGACAGCGCTTGGCCCACGAGATGCTTCTCTTCTCTGCTGCACTTCCCATTGCGACCCTCTCTCCTTTCCAAGTCCCCTCAATACAGCGCAGCAGCCCCTCGCCACTGAGAGGGGCTCCGGGTTGGCACAGACGTGAAGGGTACTTCCACAGAGCCAATCCAAAGCACCGTGGGAAGCCTGCTCCGCCCGCCTCTCCCCTTCTCCATCTGTGCTCCTCCTGCCTTGAACTCTCTGCTCTCCCTACCTGTTGGCCTGCCCCTGACACACGGTGACACTCACATGCACACAGGTGCACTGCCCTCCTTGGCACCCCCAGCATGCTGCTCCCCCTGCCTGGGACACCGGGCAGTGCAAGCCCACCCAACCTACCCTTAGCTGCCCGCCCACACAGGGCCTTCCGTGCCAGATCCCTGCACGCTGGCAGCGCCCTTCTTTGGAGCTCACGGACTCCTGCGTACCACAGCCTTTGTGAACGTTCCAAACCTTCCCTGGGTGGCAAGACCAGCGCCTCCCGGGCTCCGAGTTCGACTAGCTAGGGCTGTGCCTGGTCCTCTGTTCCTTCCCAGGGGAGGTACCGGCGTGGAGGATGGGAAGGACACTGGCCCGGGGACAAGGTAAGCCAGGTTCTTGTAGCCCCACCCATCCCTGTGGGCTGTACTCCTGCTACCCAGCTTGGACACGGTGTGCCTCAGACCGCTGCTGGAACAGAGTGAATGACTGAGAGACACCGTTGGGCAGATTTTCTGCTAAATAGAAAAGACAAATTCTTCTGTCTTCTCCTCTATCATTTCCTGCTGCTCACTCCGCCTCAAAGCATCGAAACATTTGAGAGTTCCCCCTGGCACTTAGCTTCTTTCCAGAAACAAGGAATCCTCCCAAATCACCATTCCCTACATTCCCCAGGCTCTGAGGTTCTGCCTCAGAAAGTGACCCCAAGATCCACCCACTGTGGCCTCCACTCAGGCCAGGCCCCTTGAGAGTCCGGCAGAGTCGGGGGTCCACAGCCTCCCTGCCAGCCTGACTCCGCCCTTGGCCGTGCATTCATCCAACACGTGGTTAGGAGCTGCGGGCCGACCACTGCCTGCGCAATCTTAGGAAAGGCCCCTCTCCCCCTTGAGCCCCAGTGTCCCCATCTGTGCAACGATCCAACCAATAATCAGCTTACTCGCTACCACTGATTACGCACTGCTATGTGTGCCAAGCGCTTCACTTGTCCCCCCTTCTTCCAAGCTGCACAGCAGCCTCACTCCCCAGATGGAAGAGCTGGGGTGACCTCTCCCACATCACTCCTGGGTCTCATCTGGCTCCAAAGACTGGACTTGTAACCATGTGCCAGTCCCATGGTTGCCTTGGCAGGCTGGCTAATTTGTGGCCTCTGTGCAAATTATAGCAGAAAAACATTACTCCCCAAACAGGTCTGCCTGTAAAATAACATGCATGCACATAACAGCCACACTTACCCTGGGAGGGACCCAAAAAATGACATTAATGAGCAGCTACCATGTGCCAGGGAGGGGCCGGGCATTTTCACACGTACTGCTTCCATCAGGTAATTTGCCAAGTAGGATTCTCACCACCCCACGCTGAAGGTAAGCAGACAGAGGCTCTGCCATGTTATGCATCTATGAGAGAATGTCTTGCTCCCATGGGTCACGCCAAGTAACGGTGACCACTGGGTGTGAGGAGGACATAAACGGGGTCTGCATGACCATGAAGCCACACATCATCTCCAGAGCTGGCAGAGCTGTGCCCTCCTCGCCACTCCCCACTTCGGGCCCTTCCTGCCCACTTGTCCTTTCAAATCTGACCCATCAGCAGGGCCCACTCCTCCCTTTCCCTGTCATTAAGCCCTGACGCCTGGCTCAAGCCTAACTGAGCACCTGCCCATCCCCATCCTCTGCCTGCCCACCTCTCAGTCATCCTAATACCCAGCTGGGTGTCACCTCCTCTGGGAAGCTCTCCATGATCCCCTAGGTTCACCTAAGAGCCACATCTTCCACCTGAGCCTCCCAGGTTGTTCCAGGAGTGCTACTCTTCACAGTGGGACCAGAAGGGAGAGGGCAGGGGCAGGAGAGATTCCAGCTGCCACTTCCAATCCTCAGTCAGGAAAGTTTCGGTGAACTAGGAGAAAGCCCCAAAGGAAGAACTTGAGGCTGAGGACCCCAACTGGAGAGAAAACATCACCCAAGGGTGCTCCTTGTCCCTCATATGGCCTCAGGTGGCCCTTCCCTCCATTTGCTTTGAAGGGGGTGGGTTGGTTACGACCATCAATTATGCAAAAGCGCTGAGTGCTCGTGGAGAGAGAGGTGAATTTCAGATGCAGGTGAAACCTAGCCTTCACCTTTGGGAGTTTATAACCTTGAGCAGGGCAAGACTTGCATTTAAAAACCCAGGTCTGCTACAGAAGGGGCCCGGGAGAGGAGGAGGGGTGGAAAGCTGCAGGAGGAACCAGACTGGGCACTGGCCTGCAAAGATGGATTTGATTATGAGGGAAGGGCAGGGACACTGGGCCCAGCGGGCAGAGCAGAGTGAGTCTCTACTGGGGAGGCTGTGAGGCCAGGCCCACGGAGGTGGCAGATGTTAATCCCTAGGCACTGGGAGGCCACGCTGCAGATGCAGGCATGGTGATTAGAGCAGAGAGCCAGTCCCTTGCCATCAGGCCTTAGGCCTCCCTCCCAAGGCCCCCAGCAGAAGCCAAATGCAGGGAACACAAGAACAGGTGCTTTGGCGAGCCATCCCTGAAAGACCCCACTTGTGATTTTTTGAAGGACCCTATGTCCCATGTCAATTCTCAGCTGAGGTTCCATGAGGCCCCTTCTCTGAGAATGTACCTGTCCTAGCCCTCAAAGATGCAGAACACCTTACATCAAAACAATAGGCCTTCAGAATATTCAAGTACATGGTGCTCACATCATAGCCACACACAGAGGCTGGCACACGCTTGCCAGTGAGTTTGCTGGGGGCCTATGAAAAGACACCTGCCCTGCCTGACCTGGTACGCTTGCCCTTGATAGCCCACGTTGGCTGCCACTGCCCTGATCCCTTTCTGTTTCTGTGACATATCACCCAGTCATGTGCTAAGTTCAGTTCAGCTCTCTCCACTGGGCAAATGAGGGCTGGGCTTAGAAGATGGAGGTTGGCTCATGGGCAAGCAGGGGCACTTTGAGGCCACAAATGAGACAGTGACAACCTCAGCAGTACCAGGGGCAGGGCCTGCCCACGGCCGCCTGCCCCTGACCTCTGGTGAGCTCACCATGCCAGGGTATGGGGTTCTTATTCTTGACTCTTTGAGCAATTTACATTCCAACCAGAAAGATACATGAACCCAACATGAATCTGCTCACACACATATGTGCACACACACAACAGCAAACAAGTGAGCTGCCAAGGGCTGAAGTTGGCACTCATAAGGGACACCAAATGGACATTCCCCCTTTGTGGCTCACCAGGCCCTGTCTGAAGCACAGAGACAGAGACACAGATAAATAAACCAACTGACAGATTGGTAGGTACAGGTACATAGTATCTCATTTCAACCTCCCAGCAACCTTGCCAGGTAATCAGGTTTAATGCCATCTTGCAGATGAGGACACTGAGCCTCAAAAAGGCTAAGTAGCTGGCTGAAGTTCAGGCAAGCAGTGTGGCTGTTGTTTGAATGTGCCATCTCCCGTCACTGGCCCCCCCAGGGCTCCTTCCCACATGCTCTAGTCTGGGATCAGGGTGGAGGCCTGGAACCTCTTTCGACCCACTCTTCTCCTCGTTTACAAGGGTGAGCGCACCTGAGGCTCACAGGGTGGGGACTTGCCTAGTGCCACACAGCCCAGCTTGAGAGTCAGGACAAGAACCCAGGTCTCCTGACAGCCTGGCTACACCATGGGACCTCTACAGTAGCAGCCCACGTGATGACCTTCCATAAGCCCAGACTCTGCCCTGCCACTGAAATGGTCACTGTCCGGACCTCAGCCCCTGGTCCCCTGGGCAGACAGCAAGCCCAGCTCCCTTTTAACTTGCACAAAGATGGGCTCAGGTGCATGGCACAATTTCACTGAAACCCTTTCCTAAGGGGAAACTTGTCTGCAGTGACCCCCCTCACTAAAATACCCTTCAATGTGTCTAAAAAAGGAAGCCAGACTGACCCTGTCTGCATGCTAGGGACAAGAGCCCCATGCCCATACAGTGTGAGGGGCGAGGAGGCTCCTACATCCCAAAGCTGACAGCTAACCAGGCCCCCTGCAGCCCCAGGTATATGTTTTTTATCCAACATCTAAAAACTGGGAGATTTCCAGCTTCTCTTGAAAGCACTGTTCTGGCCTTCCTAAGCCGACCTTAACATAGGGTACCGGAGGGACATACTCTCCTGTTTGCCCCTAGGGCCTCCGGCAAGGAGGCTTAGTCCTGGCTGCCCTTGACCGCTGCGTTGGCCTCCTCCCACCGGTGCAGCAAGCTCTGTTCCAGGCCCTGTTGTAAGCGTCATGCCCACCAACACACCCTGGAGCCTCCTCCTCCCCAGCCCACTGTGCAGAGCAGGACACTGGCAGGAGGGTAAGATGAAGGCTGGCCTGGAGGAGGTCTGGCCATCAAAGAGGTCACACTGCTCTGGTCACACCTGAGCTTTTGGACAAAGGTGAGCATTCCTCCCACAACCAAGCAGAAAGCTAGCAGAGATCAGGCAGGATGCTTCCCTGTTAGCAGCAAATCTTCCAGACAATGGCAACCAAGAAAATCATCAGGCAGGCCAACAGAATGAAAAGCAATTTAACATCTGATATGTATTTTCTTTTTTGAACTAACTCCAAGATTCTCCCTCAGAATAAATCCATCCAAATTGATAACAGAAACATCATTTAAACTTTGCACGAAGAACATAACTGCTTTAGAAATGACACTATATCCAAAATAAAAACTAGAAATTACGACCGATCCTCTAAAACCAGAAAACACATGTTGGACTTGCAAGTCCACTTGCAAGTTTCTTTAAAGGATCCTTAAGATGGAGCCGTAGTATCAACTCCTAATGAAATAAATTTCAAAGCTTACCCTAAGATTTGCGTGGTCTTTTCGGAAGAGTTCACAAGGCTAAATGGGAGTCCTGGGCTGAGGCTTGGAGCCTGCAACTTTGGAGGACTCTGGAATGGAACCTGGCTTTAGAAATCCATTAGCATAACCAGTCAGCAGGCAAAGTTAATTATAAGGTTTATTACAAATTATAGGGTTAATTTCCAAAAGCAGCTGTTTCTAGTAAATTCCTGCTAAGTGAAATTAACTGCCTCTGTGTCTTTTAGGTCTACAGGGTTAAGGAATCCTAATTTGTCCCAGAATTTCACGTTATAACAGAAACAGTCATCAAGGTAAACACAGCAAGTTTCACTCATGCAAAATTGCCAATAAAGAAGGTCTCGAGCATCAGGAATTGCAGGCAAGAGCTTAGAGAGTTTGCAAGGCCTCAATTTAAGACAGCTAAAGTTTCTCCCCAATGCTAGAAAGGGTCCTTTGGGCTTGCAAGCCTGCACACCCCACGGGGGTCATTCGGCATCACCATGGGGGAGAGAAGCTTGCTCAAAGGCAGGTGGCCAGTGGGCAGGGGTGTGCACTAAGCAAAGCTGTCACCACTGGTAGCCCCAGGACGAGGTCCTTGTGGGCAAAGCAGCAATTCTGCAGGGGCTCCATGGGCATGCGGGGGGGCCCAGGCCGACTCTGGGAAAGGATGGGTAGGTAGATGGGTGGATCTCCCCTTCTTTCCAGAGGGATCTAGGTTATATTTCGTTTTCTTTTTGCAGAGGTTAATCAGACGGACATGTCTTTAGCCGCAGCCCCCTCTCCGAAATGCCCCGCGCATGAAGCAAGTCCCGAGTGCACACACACAACTGCACTTTGTGTGCGGGGACAGGGATTCCCCGAAGCTCCCCGCGCTTCCCATGCCGCGAAGGAGTGACATCGGCGGTTCGCGTGGACTGATCATGCAGCAAAGCCCGGCGCCCACGCCGGCTCCGGGCGTGCATGCGCGGGGAGCGGGGCTTCCGTCCGGGCGGAAGCCGAGCAGCACTAACCCTTTTTAAATTTATTCAGGCAGCTGGAGCTGCAGAAGGAGCGCACGGAGGCCGTCTCCCAGCAGCCGCGTCCCTTCATCCCCGCGGCGGGACGGCCTCCGAGAGGCGGGGCGCTACATGGCGCCGGGTCTCGGGGGCTCGCACGGACGTGTGCGCAGCTCGGCGGGCCGCCCGGCGGAGGCGACAGGCGCTCGCGGGTCCCGGCGCCGCGTTACCACAATGCACCACTGCCACCCGCCGCCCGCTGCACGAGCCCGTTAACCCTGTCGGCGCCGCGAGGGCCGAGCGAGCGAGCGGTGGCGCGGCCTCCCCCGGGAGCACAGCCTGGGCCCGCGCGCCACCTGCTCGCCTGTACGACCCCGCTGGCGCCCGAGATCTGGGACACGGGGCGGGCTCCCCATTTTAACGTTACATTTTAAAGCGAAAATCCGAGCGCAGGTGCCGCCCCGTGCAGCAGCGGGCTCGGCGCTGCTTTACTTCAAAGGGAAGGATGCTCTTGAGAGCCGAAGGGCACGTGGGAAATGGGGATGGCTCGGGACCTGATGGTGATTCCAGGGAATCGGGGTCACCTCTGAGACCTGGTCACCTTCTGACCCCGCTGCGGCAGTTGGTGCACCTGCGTCCAGCCACCTGGCCAACGTCTGGGAGGAAGGCAACAGGCAGGGCTCCCGGGAGCCAGGCTCCCTTAGGCTGCTGCCGCAGGGCAGGAGGCATCTACTAACAAACGCCACTCTGCCCAAACATCTGAACACACTTCTCCATGGGATGTCTGACAGGCATCACAAACCCAACTGTCCAAATCTGAGCCCCCATGGCCCCCTGGAACTTGTCCGGAACCCTCCCCACCATCATCCTTCCAGTTGCTGGGGCCAGAAACCCTGGAGACATCCTCGACTCCTGTCTCTTAGATCCACGTCCAGTTGGTCAGCACATACTGACAGCTGTACCCATAGAATACAGCCAGGGTCCCGTGGCCCTTCACCACTCCCACGCTGCCCCCAGGCCTACCACACCCTCGTCCTGCCTGTGGGCTCTCACAAAACCCCTCTCAGGTCCTCCTGCTCCCACTCTGGCCCCATGGAGTTGATGCTCAATGCAACAGCTGAGAGCTCCTGTCCAATGTATGTCAGACTCTGGCTCTCTTCCCTCCTGCGTTCCCTGCTTTGTTCAGTAACATGGCACACACACCCACTCAACTGAAATTCACATATACATTTCGGGGTGTGTGTGTATTCCAGTGCTGGAGGCAACAGAGAAACAGGTCTCTGAGGCACTGACGGCAGCTCCAGAAACTAGTGTGAGGCCTCTAGGGACAACATGGCAGTACAGTAAGAACCACAAGCACATCCACATCCTGCAGCCCAGTAAGAGGAACTGGATTCATCACAAGTGAACAGTGGGAAAGAAGAAACTCTGTATCCAATGCCATTGTGTGCAAAAACGAAGCAACCTAAGAGTCTAACAGCAGGTACATTTTATCAACATTATTTCATGAACTTTGGGGAATATCAGAGAGCCATTTAGACTTATACAGGTGATGACTCCACAGACATAAGACACCATGCTTAAAAACAAAATGCTGGAAGGAAAAAGGCAAATCATGCAATATATTTACAACTGTATGAAAACTATGCATACACAGACATGTTAGAACAACAGGATCACAGGTGAATTTCCTCAAGTCCGGGCTTCCGGAGTGTCTTGAGCTTCTTCCTCTCCCAGGACCTAGTGCACCCAACTTTAGGTTCCTGTTTACTTTTCTATCTCCTGCACCAGACTGTGAACTCCTTCAGGGAAGAGACTGTCACCTTTTCTCACTATTCTCAGTCTCCAATGTGGCCTAGCACATAGTAGGTGTGCAGGAATGAATAGATCAATGACTTGATTGATGAAAACAACTTAAGCACTCATCAAGACCACATCCTCCTGCCTCCCTTCCATCGCTGCCCCTCCAGTCAGCATTTCTAGTGCACACCCCCTCACAGTCCCCTGTCCCCTCTGCACACCTGTCCCACCCTTCACTGAACTGCACAGAGGTGAGCAGGGGCCTGGGAGTCCCAGGGGACCCAGATCCGGTGGTGGCTTCCTGAACGGAGTTGGCCAAAGCCCTCAACCTCTGTGGGACTTGGGGATCATTGGCTTCCCCTCTGGGCCTCGGCTCATCACTGATGAGCCCAGAGGGGACACATAGCGACCTTCTCCGAGTTTGTCTGGAGGATCAAGTTCTCCAAGGGGCTGTCAAACATACACGGTCCTTGTGGGGATGTCTCAAGAATGAAGCCCTTTAAAGCAGCAGTGTTCTAAAAATAGCCACGCTTAGATGCTAACTGCCATCCTCATTAATAAATGATTCTGCACTGAAGCCAAAGAATTAATTTGAGAGCAATTTATGATAATGCGTTGCCAGGCAATTAAAATAAACTTCTGAGGGAAAAAAAATTCAATTTGTCGTTGATTATTTTAGAGCAGAAAAATGGAATGAGGGGAGAGCGCACCATTCAGATCAGTTTGATAAAAGGAAAAAAAGTAAGAGTGGTGTCTGTCCACATGTGCCCTTTGCTTTTGGGGACAGTAGAAGCACAGTGAGGACAGACTTTGTCCTAGAGCCAGTGAGGGGCCGCGCTGGCATTCCTGCACATGCATTTGGAAAGGGCAGCCTGCCTGTGGGCCAGGTCGCCCGGAGGACCCTGATGGACATTTGGGGCAGTCCCACCAGGCAGCTCTGAGGAGACTGGCTTCTTCTCATTCCGTATTTGATTGCTATGTCAGCTACTAACCCAAAGGCCTTCTGCTCGCTGAACTCTAAATATTACTTGCACCAACAAATCCATCAAGACCATCAAAGAGCTGGAATTCCCAAGGGATAACTATTCATTTGTTTAGTCTTTAATTCTTTTTCTTTTCTTTTTTTTTTTAAAGAAAGTCACAAAAAAAGGAATTGAAAATACAAATCTATTGCAGAATGTTCCTTGTTCTTTGTTGGCTGTTAAAGCAACACAAATTAGAGCAGCCTTGACGTATCCTTATATTAAAATTGTCAAAAGTGCATTAAATTATTAACACCTAATGTCAACAGTGAAGCTGGCATGCTCACTTGTTGCTGGTGGCATGGAACACCAGGACGCTCATTCCGTGAAATGACATTACAGCTGGTCAAGGAGCTATGATGCTGCCGCCGCTCTTAGCTCAGGAATCCGAGTCCTTTCCCTCAGGAAATAATTTAAGAGAAGCAAAAAGATTTCTGTACAAAGACATTCATTGCATCACTATCTGCAATAGCAGATAGGAACTCAAACGCTCAACAGCGGAAGGATGATTCCGAACATTAGAGCACATCAACTCAGTGGACTATTATGCAGCCATTAAGATCATCATCATAAAGACAGGAAAACTGTCAGCTATAATGTGGGACAGAAAAGGCAAGTGCATGAAGTGCTATGTTTCAATATGATTCCAAAGATGAGAAATATAGGGGTATGTGCAGGGGTGGTGAAGGGAGGGTAATGTGCAAAAATAAAAAAGAACTTTGTAAGGGTGTGAGATTACTGGGAAATTTCCTGTATTCCAAATACTCTTTATCTTACTGTGCAATCTTTCCCGCAGCAACTGCAAAACTGTAACAAGCAACCTTCCATTAACTGAATTATTATTTGAAACCCTTTCTCAAGGGGACAAAGGAGGTACAGAAGTGTCTGCAGGGAGTAGGTGCTGTGCTCAGGAAGCATGAGTTATGAGGCTATGGCGTGGTAGGGACATGGGTCAGTGACCAGTGGGCAGGAAGTCGGGCAGTGGAGCCCAGAGAGTTTTACTTACCAGTCAGGCTTGGGGAGGCCTGCGCTTTGGAGTCACATGCATAAGTGTGAGCTCAGATCTGTAAGCTGCTCACTGAGTGACATCAAGCAAGCGCAGGAGCCTCTCTGAGCCTCACTTCCCTGATTCTCATCCAGACACAGTGCTATCTCCTTTTATGGGTTGGAATTGTGTCCCTTCAACATTCACATGTTAATGTCCAATCCCCCAGTACCTTAGAATGTAACTGTTTATAGAGACAGGGCCTTTAACGAGGTAATTACAATAAAATGAAATCACATCGGTGGGCCCTAATCAGTATGACTGGTATCCTCATAAGAAGAGGAGAGTAGGACACAGACAAACATACAGAAGAAGGGGCCATGTGAGGACATAAAAGGAAGTGGCTGTCTGCAAGCCAAGGTGGCCTCAGAAGAAACCAAATCTGCTGACACCTTGATCTTGGACTTCTAGCCTCCAGAATAAATGTATAAAGAAATTTATTGTTATAGAGAAATAACTTTATCTATAACAGAATACATTTCTGTTGTGTAAGCCCCCCAGGCTGTGGGATTTTGGTACGGCAGCCTGAGCTGGCTAATATGCTTCTTATGCAGAGCTGTGAGGCTGGCATCCCCAACACAGGCAGGTACTCAAAATGCATCTGGGAAAAGTGAGCCATTGTAAGGGACAGGGCACCAGGTGTCCCGAAAACCACTGCTCCACCCAAGACCTGTGCTAGCAGAGTCAACCTCAATGTCCATCAAGAAATTAGTTGAGCTATGAAGTTCAGAATGACTACAAAAGCCCCATCAAAGACAGCCTCTCCTGTGATCCTTGGAGCAGCTGGGGGGAGGTTGGGCCGGACAGACAGCATGGCTATAAATAACTGGCAAAAGTGAAGTTCACTAAAGTTAAGGGGTTTTGTTCAAAGTCAAAGAGCAAGCAAAGACCACAGAAGGGTCAAGAATGCAACATTTTAAGCCTCCAAGCTCCATTTTTCCCCCACTACTAAAAAATAAGCCTCTAATTGACAGATCTAACAACATAAACATTTAGAAATTCCACAGCACCACAGCCACCATAAAGAGTTAAAGATAAGCAAGAAGAAGAAAATACTTGCAAAATATATAACCAACAAAGGAGAAATAACCGTAACTAGAATGAGCTTCTATACATCAGCAATTAAATCCACAAATATCCAGAGTCACATGGCAATGGATATGAACATACAAGTCACAAAATACATACGATTGGTCAATAAACAGGAAGAAGTGTATGCAGTCTCAGTGGTGATAAGGGAAACGCAAACAGAGCAAGGAAATGCCTTTTCATTCACCCATCAGAGTAATGAAAAGCAAAGAGAATGATGGGGAGGCCTCTGTGGCCAATCCATGCTGTTGGATCATAGAAATTTACACATTCTTTTTGGCTGACAATTTGATCTGTTGCTATTTATCACGTGCACACCCTTGTAATGTAGCAATTCCACTCCTAGCAGTCCATGCTATGGGAAAACTCACACTGCACAAAGACGCGTGGAGAAGAAGGTTCACTACTGCATTCTCTGCAAGAGTAGCAATAAGTAGAGAACCTCATGGTCACCCAGAAGGAAATGATTAAATAAATTATAATACACTGTGGAATTCCATGCCATTCTTCAAAACTGAGATACTTACATTTGCACCAACACGTAGAGATCTCCAAAATATATTGGTAAGGGAAAAAGCAAGCTCCTCATCAAGATGCACAATACGATCTCATTTACATATATATGCATGTGTGCGTGGGTGTGTGTGTACTTACATGGCTTTGTAAATGCATGGGGAAAGATCTAGAAAAGTGTCACTGTTAACAAATTGGTGTGTATATCTCTCGGGAAGGGAGTGAGAGGAAGGGAGGTCATGAAGGACAACTAAATTTTATGTTGTATATCTTAGAATTATTTAAATATTTTACAATTTTTATTTCCTAACAAAAAGTAATCCCTCAACAAATTACGACTGGGAAAAATGTGCCAGGATCAATTCCTGCTTGTATTGAAAGGTGTGATGCCCTATGAGCGACTCTCTAATGGTGGAAGGTCGGGCATAAAGAAGGCTGCACAACGGGCGAGTTTTGGGGCAGGAGGGCCCAGAAGTCACATCAGAGAAGCTACCACATCAGCACACACAGACCAACCTGGCAGGCAGCAATCAGAGAGGGGCTGGATCATTTGGCGCACCCGTGGCACAATCCCCATGAGGCGGAGGAGCAGTGCCGCCCATGGTGACGGGCCCTGCAAAGAACGGACACAGCTGCAACTGGGTGTGGGAGGCAGGGGTTCAGGTACAGCCCCTGTCATCCACCCTCTACCGCCAGGCTGCTGGCAGAAGATCATGGCCATGGACGCCAGTGACCTTGAGATTAGTGACTATGGCTGCTCGGGGATGTGGCCCAGGAGAGGCTACCCACGCAGGTGTCCAGGCAGCCACCTGCGTTCACCTCACCCGGCCTGCTCTGGGCAGCATGGTCCAGAGAGTGTCAGGAGAGCTGCGAGAAATGCAGAGAGGCAGTTGTGGGCAAGTGTTGACAGAAGACCCAGGGAAAGGCAAGAAATGACAGGTGTACTACTGCTCAGAATCCAGGGACCCTGGCAGATGCCTTTTGGAGGGCCCATCCTGAGTCATACCAGCCACCCCTCTCTGAAACTCCCTGCTTCCTGGTCCTCTTGACGTATACCCACTGTCCTCCAACCTTGTCTGTCCCCACTCTCAGGCAGGAGTCAGTCCTCATTCCCATTCCATGCTGGGGCCCAAGTGCCGGTGTCCACGCACACAACTCCATGTCCTATCTCCCTGTTCATGTGTCCCCGTCTAGAACCAGGATACTCCTCCCCTCTAAGCTCCAGACCTCCATTGTCTCCTGGATGTCCCCTACATTCTACCTGTCCCCACCTGAGCCCAATATCTCTCCTCTGCTCCTTCATGACAACCTTTCCTTCTGCAGACAATTCTTTCTGTCTCCAGGCATGGGCTGGAGACCTAAGGGTCGGCTCCTGCGGTGTCTCCCCCTCCTTGAGCCCCCACATGCAACAAATCCCAAGGTCCTTCCAAATCATTTGCAAATCCACACTCACTCTTCCTCCTCCACCTCAACCATCACACCCCTCACTCACTTCTGAGGTCTCAGCTTCCATGTTTACCCCGTCAGATCCATCCTCCATGACACCACAGAAACAATTTACTGAAAGTATCATCTGTTCCCCATCATTGCCCTTCCATGGCTCCCTGGTACTGACAGTAGCAAGTTCAAGTTCAAACACCTTCACAACCCACAGCTGACCAGGGCCTAGGCCTTGTGGGCCTCAGCACTCCCCACACCTGTCTTGCCTTCCCTTGGCCGACTCTGCTTCTCTCTGAACACTGGGTGTGAGCCTCTCCTCCCTCCTCCTCCAGGGAGGCTTCCTGGACAGGTGCCACCCCAGCAAGGGGCTGGAAGGCTGCTTGGAGGGAGGAGGGGCCCTTCTTCGGAGTTCTCATCACATCCTACCACGTGTCTCTCCCGCTGCACTTACCCCCCTGACTCATAAGATCTGCTGGAGAGAGTGCCTCCCAGCAAGACTGTCAGTACATGGAGGGCTGGGAAGAGGTCCTAGTCACTGCATTCACTTCTTAGGGCTGCCAACAACTGGGCAGCTTAAAACAACAGGAAATTCATCCTCTCACAGTTCTGGAGGCTAGAAGTCAAAAATCAGGGTGTTAGCAGGTCCATTCCCACCCCACCATGCTCTAGGGCATGATGCTTCCCTGCCACATCCAGCTTCTGGTAGACACAGGTGTTCCTCAGTTTGTAGCCGCATTACTCTAACCCCTGACTTCGACTTCGCATGGCCTTCCCCTCTCTGTGTTTGCAAGTGGCATTCTCCTCTGTGCATCTGAGTCCAAATTTCTCTCTTCTTATGAGGACATCACTCATTTTAGATTAGGGCTCACCCAAAAGACCTCATCTTGACTTGATGACATCTTCAAAGACTCTATTTCCAAATAAGGTCACAGTGACAGCTACAGGGGGTTAGGACCTGGACATATCTTTTGGCGGGACACAATTTGAACCACAAGGCTCACTTTGGCATTCCTGGTGCCCCACACTGTACCTGAATGACTGGGCCAGTGCACTCTGGGTCTCCGAGGGGAAGAAAGCTCAAGGGAGGACAGCGGCTTGGAGGAGATAGCTCTGGAGGTGGGGGAAGGGAATGGACACATCCAGGAAGGAGGGAGAACTCTGCATGGGAAGGGGGAGAGCCAGCTGCTGCCGCACGAGAAGCCTTGGCTCTGTGTTTTGCAGCGCAGGGAGCTGGGCCGGTGAGCAGAAAGGCCTTCCGTCTGTGCTCATCCTCGAGGCAGTGGAAGGCCAGGAAAGGTTCATTGGGAGAGCAGGGACAACAGCAGAATCCGTGTTCCTGAGAGATTAATCTGCCTGAGGCACACAGGGGTAAGTCTAAAAGGGGCGCCATGCAGGGAGGTGCCCAGGTGGAAGGATATTGCAAAAAGCCAGGTGATAATGAGGGAGGGAATCAGGGCAGTGGCAGTGTGGCCTGAGGGAAGCGATAGGACCCAGAGAAAATGTGGTAGGAAAATGGACAGGGCACGGGCTCAGGTGGCAAGGAGAGGAAGGGGCTGAGGGGCTGGAGTTCAGGGCGGGAGACATACAAGGACAGGGGCCAGCAACTGAACACAGCAGCCTCAGGGAAGGGGTGTGCCTGCAGGAACAGCGCAGGGTTTAGCTTCATGAAATGCTGTTCAATTAAAAAGCAAGCTCATTGGTATCCTCATTAAGTAACCACTGAGGCGGGTGTGTGTGCGCGCAAAGCGGCTATAAGAGATCACACACGCTTCGTAAATAATTCAAGTTTATGGGCAATGAGCGCATCTTTTTATATCAGAGCCTGGTACCCAGGCTGTTAGCAGCAGGCGTTTTCGGAGAAAGGTTTCAAGTCAAGGGAACTACAAACTCAACTGAATAATCTTTAAATTATCTCATCGCTCTGGGGGAAACGGAAATCAACGCAGTCTGCAAATGACAACCATGTACTAGCAGGGGCCAGATGGAGCTGCCTGGGGTTGGGGGTGGCGGGAGCTGTCCAGCTCAGTGGCATCTCTAGGATCCATGGAGGTGCCTGGACAGAGCCACCAGCAACACCCAGGCTCCCCACAGAGTCACTGTGGAGCAGTCTAAGGAGGGGCTCCCATCCCCACCCCACCCCCACACCTCCATGGATGAGTCATTTCCTCTCTGGGCTGCAGGATCTTCATTCATATCATGAGAGATTGGCCTTGTTGATCTCCAGTGGCCCCTGTCCCCCTTCCAGCTCTGTTTACTGCTGTGGCTGCTGCTATTGAGGTCACAGCCCCATCCCCAGGCGGGGACAGGACGATGTGTTAGGCCAGGAAGGGAAGCTACCTGATACTAACTCCTCCCTGTTGTGATTCCGCCCAACTGGCCCTAAGCCCTGCTTATTCCTCCTCTCCTTGCCACCCCACAGTGGGGCGATGTCACCTCAGTGTGAGGAGAGGGCACCAGACTGTGGGTCTGGAGGTCAGGGTGACCGTGGCTGGGCTGCTCCCCCTTTCTGTGCCACTGGTTCACCTGGGAGGCCCTCTCATCATGGTGGAGAGGCAGGTGCCCACGCTGGACCTTGGGCACTGAGATCTAACCTCTCTGAGTCTCAGTTTCCTCATTGGTATAAGAAGCAAGGTAATGGTCCTCATCTCACAGGGTCCTCGTTATGACTGAGTTACTGCAGGAAAGCCTGGCCCGAAGCCAGCACCCACCCGCTGCTAGCCGCTATTGTCACAGGGCATGCAGGACAAAAGCGAGAGGGGAAGACACACGTTGTTGGAGGAAAAGCCAATATCAGAGAGACAGACCTCAGGAGGGACAGAAACAGCCTCTCTTTCCCTACAATGAAAGCTTCCTTGCCATGAAGACTTGCCTGAAAGGAGTTTCTCTGAACAGGGACCCCTCAGGACCTTTGGCATTTAGGCTCCATTCCTCCTGGAGGAAACAGTTCCTTTGTCCTTTTGCCCAAGCTCCTCTGCTGGCCAGCCAAGGTCTCTAGAGGACAGCAGACTCAAGGACAGTACTCACCTTGGGGACACCACCTCCAGCAGAACCAGGCTACCTCAAGGTAAGCTGTTGAGTCCTTTCCTGGCCCTCACACTTTCAGCATACACACAAATTTGAGAGGATTTTGGGAAAACACACACACGTTCCTCTAATAACCAGTAAACGTGGGTAATGGCAAGAAATATTAAGAATAATATTGAGCACCTACATGCTAATCCTAATACCAGGCAGGTATTACTGCCTCCATTTTACAAATGATAAAACTGAGGCTCAAAGAGGCTAAATCGTGGCACACGGTTAATAACAGGTTAGAATCAGAATTCAAACTCAGGTCTCATGTACAAAGCTGGACCTCTTTTCACTCTTTTATACCACACAGCTCTTGTCACCATCACTAACACTCATTATTCTAAAGAAACCCAAGATCAATTGCTTTCACCAAAATGAAATCTGTTCTATTGCCAAATATGCATCACTACATCTTTATTTTCTGCCTTAAGAAATCCAGATAGAAAGAGTCTGTTCGTATTTTTCATGCACATTTTATAACCATGCATAAATCTAGGCTTGCATGTGATACAACCAGGTCAGGACTTTCGAACAGAGCGTGTGAGCTTGATCTAGGACTGTATCAATCACCCAGGGTCAACCCTCAAATAGCAATTATCTTCAGTTACAGGGGAGAACTTGATCCCACCTTCATTATTGAGGAGGTTTTAGGTTGCTCAGACTACAGGTAAAAATAGGCACCTGATTGCATTACAGGTGGGGAGCATGCTAAATACATATATTTTCCCCCAACTCAATCTAGCTACAGAAAACTTTTGGGTTATAAATGAAATTTTCAAAACAAATAACATGTAAAGCTCAAACATACTGTTTTCCGAAGGCAAAAACAACGTCCTACTGCTTAGCTGGACCATCATTGTACTTTTGGACTTTATATTTTTATGAAGCAAGTCAGCAAGGATGTCAAAGTACAGTCATGCGTCAGCCATCCTTCCAGACAACGATTCTCTAAAGGGGTTCATTCATCTGGCCAAAATATAAGGTGTTTATATGGTTGGTAAAAAATACTTTGGGTGGAAAAAAGCAGTCAAGAATGATGTAAACTGAGTATGTGTCAGACATGCAGTAATTACATTTTTCCTTTATGACCTTTCCTCTCTATAGAATATGGTGAGAGACAAATGGTACCTGGGTACCAAGTGGTCTGCTTTATGCAAGTGATGCTAGCATGTTCCTGGCATACATTTCCATCAGCACTGCAGCACCACTGCAGCTCACACTGACCCTAAAATCAGCACATCATCTCGCACGCCTTCCCCACCTCTTTCTCATTTCATCGGCACCATAAGGCACCCGGTGATCCAAGGAAGCTGCCCACCAGAATCATTTCTGACACACACAGCTTATGCTAACCAGACGGAACAAGACACAGATCTCAGTCCTCCAGTGTGAAATTCAGAAGCTTGATTTACATCTATTGAGTTAGACCAGGTGCCTCACACACAGCTTGGGATCTAGTACAACTAGACCTCTCCGGGGCCCCGGTGGTCCCTCTTCTCTACCTCCACCTCCCTCTTTCCACTCCCTCACCTCCCCCACACACCAAAAACCCCTCTTCTAGGCAGCAAAGACCCCCCAGAAGCCCACCCACCCAGTTCTAGGAGTTAAGAGGTCTATCTGTCTGACCTTGCCAGGTGATGGAGATGGGAACCGAATGCTGGGATCGAAGGCAAAGGTGACCCATCAAGTTTAAACACATCTCCACCTTCAGCAGATGGCTCAAGGAGGAGGGGGGGTAGCTTTAGGAGTTAAGGAAGCCCAAGGCTCCTCTGGCTGGGTCGTTGCCCAGCGTGATCCCAAACTGCTTACTCAGAGGCACAGGCTGGCTGGAGAAGGGCTTTTCCTGTGACAGGCACCACTGGAGTTTAAAATCCTCTTGGTGTGCTGGGAAAACACACACACACACACACACACACACACACACATTAGCAGGGAGTGCCTGCCCAGTATCCACTCCAGAGCTCCTCTGCCTGAGTCCAGCTCATTTACAACAGCAGCCAGGTGCACTGAAGTGCCCCTCACCCTGAAGCTCTGGTCATGGCAGCTCAGGTGCCGAATGAGACAGGAGGGAAGCAGGGAAAGGGCTTTACTTCTCACTTGCAACCCCAGTGAAGGCTGAAGCCTGCCTTCCCCTGCTAAAACATGGCTGGCCCTCTGGGCTAAATTGTAGTGGATGGGCTGCCCAGGGCCAGCCCCCTGCACAGAGAAGGCAAAATGTCACCCCTGTGACACTGGCCTGGGCAAACAGCCTTTCCTGGTGCCCTGGTGTGAGCTGCACCCAGGGTGGGGAGGAGGACATGCCCTATGACTGATGGATTTCTGTCTAAACCCTTTGTCCCCTGGCTTGTGAGGGTAGAGGGGCTTGCCTTCTATTCCAGGACTAGGGAAGCGCCAGGGCAGAGCTCTTCGCCCTCAGTCCTGCAGGCTGCTCAAGATCTGGGCTGGAAGAAATTTACAATGGGGAAGGGAAAATGTAAAGCCCAAGAGATCCCATGCCCCAGGACCTGTCCGCCCCATCCCTGCTCCGCTTGCCCTGACTCACCCCAGGGAGGGGCTCTCGGCTGTGGATGTGGGTCCTGCCCCGGGGGGCTGCGGGGGCTCTTGCAGCTGCCGCCGCCGCCGCCGCCGCCTTCCCGCCGCGGCGCTCTCAGTCCATCTGGGTGCAGTGCCGGCTGCCACCGCCGCGCCGAGCCGGGGAGAAGGAGGGCGGTCTCGGGATTGGGTGTGTGCTGCCCGGCGGCCCCGGGTCCGCCTCCCCGCCGCGGCCGCCGCTTCAGCACCGCGGACAGCGTCCAGCCCGCGCGCCCGCTCCGCCCGCCCGCCGGTCAGCCTGGGCGCAGCAGGGGTGCGCGGCGCTGCTTGCTCATTCCTCCAGCCTCCTCCCCACCCGCCAGAGGAAACCACCTCCGCCTCCCAGGGCCCCGCTCCAAGAGCGATGGGCCCCGCTGGAGGCCACCCGGTCGGTACCTGAGGACCAGACACGCACCTCCGGCAAACCACCCAGTGAGCTAGACAAAGGCGAGCTCTCCGTGACGGGACGCACGCAGGCGGTGGAAGGTGCAGCCCAGCCTCTTAAAATGCCCAAGCAGAGCCCAGAACCCGACCCAGCGCTAAAGGCGCCCGTGGCCAAATCGAGGCCACAGGGGGGCCGGCCTTTCACCTGCGCCCAGCAGGGGAGGGGCCCTTGGATGGCCCGTGGCCTGAGCCCTCATTTCTCCACTGTCATGTGTCTTGGGTTGCAAGGAATGGACCAGTTACAGGCAACTCTCTCCGGAAATAGGGGTGAGGGGCTGTTGGAGTCCCATCCTCACCTGGAATCCAATTCCGTCCCCCCACACCTTCCCCCTGCCCCAGTCCTTGGTGCCAGAATGTCAATCAACTAAGAGATGGGACCCCTAGAGCCTGGTGACATCTGAAAGAACCACTTCCACGTTTTTCATTTGTGTTCAAATCCCACTGCTCCTTGTCCCCAACCAGGACAGTCCTAGGAGGAGACCAGGTTCCCTGACTTGGCCTCTGCCACAGACTAGCAACGTGACCTGGGCCACTGGAGTCTCGGTTTCTCCTCTGGGATGTGGTGGGTGGGGTTGAGCTCCCTCGTTCCAAGTCTGAAATAACTCAGCCTGCCTGTCCGTGACAAGCACAGGGGAATCCACAGACATCACCCAGGCCCTGCTCACTTCATGGCCTTCCTCGGGCCTTTCTGGACTCCAAGATGAGGAGACTCCTCCCTCCACTGAAGTAAACTGGCAACTCCTGCCTAATCCTGTTTCAAGCAACCAAAACTTTTAAATGTCTCCTTATTTCAAGTCCAAAAACGTCTTCATCTTTATCATGTGGTGAGTCCCAGTTTGAAGGTGGAAGACCGAAGGGAATGAACTCAAGTCAAGGTTAATAAATGCCATCCACACAGGTAGAGAGGACTCTGCTTACACATTCATGGACCACGGCTGCTGCACAAAGAACCCGGAGCCAAGACATTCACGAAGGCACAGCTGGAACAGGAGTGGCCACTTGCCGTTTAGGAAATGTGATAGACAAGAGGGAGGGGCTCTTTCAGTGGTATCTTAAAAAAAAAAAAAGCAAAACCACTACCTCTACTTGAAAATTCTACAAGAATTTTTTCCTCTTTTTCTTTTTCTCTAAAGTGCCATGCTATCAAAACTCAAAGACAAGAGACAAGTCGGTGCCCCGGAGCAGCAGGTTACATGGGCTTCCTGCTACAATGGTCATGGGCATCAGATGGGGGATGGGGCCCCCAATCACCTTCCAAACACCCAGTGTTTGCCAAGTGGACATCAGAGTCTCAAGTCTTTCTTTGTGTGTTTCCTCATTAGGAATGGAATTTCTTGAGAGTTTTATGACAAAGGATTTCTTCAATTTAATTCCTTTAATTGTCTAATTTATGGCATATTCATCACTCACCAGTATGACTGCATCCCTACCTTCCAGAAGACCAGTGAGGGACCCAGTGAAGCCCATTTCTAAACACACACACACACACACACACACACACACACATACACATATACACACCACTAGCACAAAGTTCAGAATTTCCACTGACATCCACTGACATGGCCACACTGAAACTGAAGACCCCCAAAGATCCAGGATTTGGTACTAACAGAAATAGTCCAAACCACACAGCAAGATTTTAAATTTCAGTTCAGTTATTCAGTTATTTTTGTGGGTTCTGGAAAAGCCTAGAACCTGGAACATGTACCTCTGATTCTAACCCAAAAAGGCTGGAAGACACTGCCCCAGACCTTCTTCTGTCTGCTGCCCCACAGGGCAGGCCCCACTCTTGGAGCTCCTAATTACATCTTCTCATCCTGGTGGGCAGACTGTGACTGCCACTGCTTGTCACAACTAGTAAACCACCCCCAAACTGCCTGGAATGCCACCTTTACCACAAATGTTGCTGTCAAATCTAAACCAAATCCACCCCCTGCCCTCCCAGCCCAGCTGTGCTTTGCTCGCTCAGTTGTGTCCTGAAAACACGACCGTGTCCATGGCTCATGCCCTCCTCCTCTCTCATGACCAGCCTGCCCCGGGCTCCCCAGTGCTTTGTTGGCTTGCCATTTCCTTCTGACACTCCTGGACCCAGCCCTCATCTTCTCTCCCTGGTCCCCTATGGCAGCTTCCTCCCTGGGCCTCTGCCTTTCCTCTTAACCTCCTCCAGAAAGTCTAAAAGAGTCCTTGTCTTATTTTTTGTGGGGGCCTGTGAGCTCTCAGCAAAGTGTTCACAGTATACTAAGAGGGGCACAGAAGCTCTTAATGAGCAAACTCAGCACAGGAAATACCAAGCATGGCATAATTTCAAATCTGCTTTGGAATTTTGTCTAATTCATATTCCCTTCCACGCCCGCTTCCACCCCCAGCCCACACCCTGCCAAGCCGACCTTTGGGATGGCAGCCTTGCCCAGGTCTGTCTTACTGGCATGCAGGAGGGAAAGATGTTCTAGGTTGCTAGAAAATGCACAGAACAAGTTCCTTGCCAGTGGGTGACAAAGATAAATGGGCACGAAGAGAGTGGTGTGCAGTAGGTATTGCACAGCTGTGCTCAGGACCCTTCCAATAACTCCACCAACTAAATGTCAGAGCAAATGGGAACCCACAAAACAGGTGGCCTATTCTCAACATAGTAATGCCTCAAAACACAGGTGCTACTGTAACTGTAAGCCACATACAATTCCTGCAGAAGGAAAAAAATGCATTTGCCACTTCCATCAAAGTAGTAACTGGTATAACACTACTCTAGAAATAGAGCAGAACTAACAACCAGTTTTTTTTTTTAAAGCATCAGATGTGAAGTCAGGCCTGGGATGGACTCTTAGCTCTGTCACGGTGAAACCCAGAGCAGGCTTCAGTCTCCTTATCTGTAATAAGAAGGCACTGGATTAGCTAATTCCTGCAGTGTCTTTCAGCTCTAAAAACCCAATGGCTCTTCAAAAATAAACCCTTGTATACATGGTTAAATGATTTTTGACAAGTGTGCCAAGACCATTTAAGGGGGAAAGGATAGTCTTTTCAACAAATGGTGCTGGAAAAAGTGGGTATTTACATGCTAAAGAATGAAGTTGGACCATTACCTAACAGCATATACAAAAACTAACTCAAAATGGCCAGGCACAGTGGCCCATGCCTGTAATCCCAGTGCTTCAGGAGGCTGCGGCAGGAGGATTGCCTGACGCCAGGAGTTTGAGACTAGCCTGGGCAACACAGTGAGACTCCATCTCTACAAAAAATTTTTTTTAAAAAACATTAGCTGGGTGTGGTGGCATGCACCTGCAATCCTAGCTATTTAGGAGGCTGATTTTGCAGAAGGATTGCTTGAGCCCTGGAGCTTGAGGCTTTAGGGAGCTACAATCACACCACTGCACTCCAGCCTGAGCAACGAGACCCTGTCTCAAATAACAAACTTAAAAAAATTAAGTCAAAATGGATCAAAGAATGAAATGTAAAAGCTGAAACCACAAAACTGTTAGAAGCAAAACTGAGGGCAAAAGCTTCACAACACTGAGATCGGCAATGATTTCTTGGCTATGATACCAAAGACACAGGCAACAACAACAAAACGAAACAAAACAGACTTCATGAAAACTTAAAATTTTGTGCATCAAAGGACACTATCAACAGAGTAAAAAGACAATCCACAAAAATGTGAGAAAATACTTGCAAATCATATATCTGACAAGGAATTAATATCCAGAAAAGACAGAGAACTAAAACTCAACAACAAAAAACCAACCTGATTCAAAAATGGGCAAAGCTGGGAGGCCGAGGTGGGTGAATTGCTCAAGGTCAAGAGTTTGAAAGCAGCCTGAGCAAGAGCGAGACCCCGTCTCTACTAAAAATAGAAAGAACTTAATTGGCCAACTAAAAATATATAGAAAAAATTAGCCGGGCATGGTGGCGCATGCCTGTAGTCCCAGCTACTTGGGAGGCTGAGGATCGCTTGAGCCCAGAAGTTTGAGGTTGCTGTGAGCTAGGCT
>CAUYRT010071436.1:0-14979 GCA_963574885.1 Lepilemur ruficaudatus
TTGGATTATAAATAACCCAAAGTATAAAATAAATACCCGTGTCCATCCATACTGATATAAATAAATGATTGAATAAATAGATAAATCAGGGAAAATAAGCAGGTCTCCTGTGCAGAAAAATTCCAAATACTTTATATAGATACCCTCCATACCCAAAGGGGTAGAGCTTAATTCCTCACCCCTTGAGTATGGGCTACACTTAGTGACTTGCGTCTAAAAAATACAATGTATGGAAAGGGCGATTATAGAGGGGAGTGTAACTTTACAGCATTAAGAAACCTGGCAAGGCCGGGCGTGGTGGCTCACGCCTGTAATCCTAGCACTCTGGGAGGCCGAGGCAGGCGGATCGCTCAAGGTCAGGAGTTCGAAACCAGCCTGAGCAACAGCAAGACCCCATTTCTACTATAAATAGAAAGAAATTAATTGGGCAACTAAAATGTATAGAAAAAATTAGCCAGGCATGGTGGCACATGCCTGTAGTCCCAGCTACTTGGGAGGCTGAGACAGAAGGATTGCTTGAGCCCAGGAGTTTGAGGTTGCTATGAGCTAGGCTGATGCCACGGCACTCATTCTAGCCTGGGCAACAGAATGAGACTCTGTCTCAAAAAAAAAAAAAAAAATGAAAGAAAGAGAGAAAGAGAGAAAGAAGGAAAGAGAGAAAGAAAGAAAGAAAGAAAGAAAGAAACAAACAAACAAACCTGGCACATATTACCTCACCCAGGTAATCAAGGTCACTCTCATCAGTGGTAAGTCATGTTGAGGGTATGTACCCTGGATATCAGTTGATGAAATTGCTACCTTACTCTGTGTTCTTCCTCCTCAAAACCAGTAGCCACAATTTAACCATGAGAAAAACATCAGACAAATCCAATTCAGAGACATTCTACAAAATACCTGACCAGTACTCCTCAAAACTGTCAAGGTCATCAGAAACAAGGAAGGTCTGAGAAACAGTCACAGACCAGAGGAGACTCGGGAGACAAGACAACTAGACATAGTGAGTGGTCCCAGATGGGATCCTGGAATCCTAGGAGAAAACTAATAAAATCCACATACATGTGGAGTTTCATTAGTAATAATAGTGCAAGATATTAACAATAGGGGGAAATGGGTGAGGGGTCTATGGGTGAGAACTCTCTGTACTCTCTTTGCAACTTTTCTGTTGCTCTAAAACTATTCTAAAATAAAAAGTTTATTTAAAAGAGAAGGGTATAGACCGAAAGTATTAGTCAGGGACTGTTTGGGAGGAAGAAAACAAAACCTTGTCTTTCACTATGATAGTTTGAGAAGCACTGATCTATAAAACCTAAGCAGCAGGACAACTTAGACTTCTTCCTCCAGTTTGAAATCTTCTATTGTACTAACTGAGATGGTTTAGAACTCCTTGCTACTTGCTCAGAGGTATTTTTCTCTTAAAATCCTGGAAGTCTGGAGTCACAACACTTTGTTCTTTGTTCTTTCATCCACCCCCAACATATTTTGCTGCAAACCTTGTCATTGTCAAGGCACAGCTGACAGGCTTTCTAAGTGGTTTGCGATGTCTTTCAGTTCCTGGTATTCGGGTGTTATTTAGGTTCGTTTAAGGGAACAATTTGTCCCTAAGATCCAGGTACAACCACATCATTACTAAGCCTCCAGAATTCAGCTATGATGATACATCCAAGTGTGGCCAGAGCGAACAGTACAGTTGTACACTTAATAAGAAAATCACATATGATCGTAAATTAAATCACACAAGTACTCTTCATGCCATTTCTTATTTACAGTTTCAGAAAGTGCCTTCCTTTTCTATAAAATCTCATAACCTCAATTATTATGTGTCTTCCTTAAAAGAGTAAAAAGAAATGTATACCCATTTCTAGCTATGTTAATATTCAAGTGACTATGCTTACTGGTTTTGCAAATCATCTGACTAATGAATGTAAAAAAATAATAAATATGCTTTTTATAACCAAACAGTTATAGACTGTTAAATTATAATTGTCAGCTCATTGCTGGATGGTTAGAGTTTATGATTTAGGTGGAAGAACAGAGGGAGGGGGTTTGTCCATAAACTGGTAAATAAAACAGTGATGACCTATAGAGTGTTCTAATTGGCTTTTGATGACTAATTGATCTCTCTATTGAGATAGATAAGGACAAATTTGCCATTTGAGATTATTGTTTAATATTTGATTTATTTCACCACTGAAATAAGTCGAGAATGTTTTTGTCATTTTTTTTAATGAAACTTTCCTGGAGTCTTATTTTGTTCTGTGGTTTAAACTGGATGGAGTGGAGGTGGGATTCCTCCATCCATTTAAACACATAAAATGTTTTCTTTAAACAATATTCCCTTTGTTATCCCCAGACAATCGTTAGAGGAAACAAACCCTGCAAGGAAACGTCCATCAACGGCCTGTTGGAGGATTTTGACAACATCTCTGTGACCCGCTCCAACTCCCTAAGGAAAGAAAGCCCTCCAACCCCAGACCAGGGAGCCTCCAGCCATGGGCCGGGCCATTCGGAGGAAAACGGCTTCATCACCTTCTCTCAGTATTCCAGCGAGTCTGACACGACCGCTGACTACACGGCCGAGAAGTACAGAGAAAAGAGTCTCTACGGGGATGATTTGGATCTGTATTACAAAGGCAGCCACGCGACCAAGCAAAATGGGCACTTCCTGAAAATGAAACATGGCGAGGCCTACTATTCTGAGACGAAGCCTTTGAAATCCGATCTTGCCAGGTTTCCTGTTGATTATCACACCCACTTGGACTCGCTGAGCAAACCAGGTGAATATGGCGACCTCAAGTGGGGGTATCAGAGAGCCTCCAGTAGCTCCCCTCTGGATTACCCATTCCAATTCACGCCTTCTAGAACTGCAGGGACCAGCGGGTGCTCCAAGGAGAGTCTGGCATACAGCGAAAGCGAGTGGGGACCCAGCCTGGATGACTATGACAGGAGGCCAAAGTCATCATATCTGAATCAGATGAGCCCGCAGCCTGCCATGCGCCAGAGGTCCAGGTCAGGCTCAGGGCTCCAGGAACCAATGATGCCATTCGGAGCAAGTGCATTTAAAACCCATCCCCAAGGACACTCGTACAACTCCTACACCTATCCTCGCTTGTCCGAGCCCACAATGTGCATTCCAAAGGTAACGTTCCTCCCTCCCATCCCTCAGGTGTGCAAGAACCTCCACACAGGTGGGGCTAGCATGACCTTATACAGCCAGATGCTAAAGTGCTTGCTTGCCTTTCAAGTGAGAGGCGGTGTCAAAGTCCCACCTTACTTGCACCCATGAGCCCCAAGGGCACAGGGTTTAGGATGAGGCACATAGATAGGTTCATTAAAATCAAAATCTGTCTTTTGGAACCTCCTACAAGGTTTCTCATTAAAAGGCAAAGAAAATTTTATTTTATTGAAAGATATTCTGACATACTAATGATAAATATTATGTGATCATATTTTACCAAGTTCTCTGTTAAGAAGTACACAATGTTAGACCATTAAATGGAGTGATACAGTGGTTCCTGCATTCTGGCAAAGTTTACCTGGACCTGCTAAAAAGGAAAAAAAGTCAGGATAACATGGTAAGTTTTTAGTAAAGCTAATTTTATTCAACTCAAGGGATGGTCCTTCATTTTGACAGAATGTTCTTTCTACTATTTTTGTTTTGAACTATCAATTTGTGTATGAAATTTTGGGATAAAAGATAGTAGCTAGTTGCTGGAGCTTTTTGGTATACTTTTTATTTTGTTTTATTTGTAATTTCTCTCTTGTTAAAACAATTTTTTTTTTTTTAATGCTAGATGCTGGAAATTTGCTTTGAAATTTGACTAGTCCGTGATATCCCAAAGTTTGGAAATTACTGTCAGAGAAGTTACTGAACATAAAAGCAGAGACTTTTCCATGAGGCTCTAAGGTCCTTTGGAAAACACCTTACAGGGTTTGCATGTGCTTTGTTTTGTTTTGTTTTCCATGATACATTAGAAATGTTTTTGCTACCTCACCTGCACAAGAAAAGTGAAAACAGAGACTTAGGTGGTAGACCATGGATCTGTAGAGGCCTCAAAGCAGTTGAGAGGGATGTGACTCCTAACAGGGTGGTCATGTCCATCTGTACCAAACACTCTCTTCCCAATAGCTTAATGGGCAGCACAGCAAACTCTGGTAGGCAAGCCTGCCTGTGCTCAACTGCTGTATTGATTATAGGTCGTCGGTATTTTTCCTTTGCTTATTATTTCTCATAAACCTAAGCCAGGATATTGAAGAGAAGCCATTTAGGGACATCCTGGGAGTTATTTAAGCCATACTTTAGAAAAAACAAAAATGCTGTCACTTTAGGTCCCAAGATATAAAATTAAAAACAAATCCTGAGAAAGAAAGAACTGAGATAGGCTCCTCTAGTTAAGATTCAAATAACGGCAACGTCTTTCATTTCATAGTGTTAATGTATTTGAACACCCACGATCAGGGTATCATGACTGCCTCATTTCCTATGTTCTTGCCAGGACGATTGTTGGAAAGAGATCCAATTAACCACAAACAAAAACTAGATGGAGTCACATACTATCATGATACATGAGACAGCATCTTCCATTTCCTGTTACCATAATGGCGGGAAGCCCTTCATAGTTCTAGAATGAAATAAGCAAATTAACATGGTCTATAGCTGAATCAAGTTATATCCTCAGGCTTTGAACATTGGTGGTCTTTTTTTATCTAGCAGTAAGGAATACAATGTGTCTGTGTCTATTTGAACACTTGTATTAAAGAGCTGTTTTTGGCTATAGGCATAGAGAGAATGTTCCAGAAAGCTGCCGCTTTTCAGCTCTGGAGCCATATTTGGCCCACAGACATGTTTGGCCAACCCAATATTCAATTCTAACATCCAGAAAATTCAAGAGATTTCATTCAGAGCTCTCGATGTCTGGGGTTCCAGGCTTCTCTGGAAAAAAACAATGCTATGATCTGGTATTCCTGGGTCCACATTTTCATAGAGAATGGGGAATAGAATTGACTGGAGGTGGAGGCTGTTCCATGAGCAGGGACATGAGATCACCAGTTTGGCACAGCCCTGCCTCGGCTACTTCATTCGTTTTTCCCACCAGCCTAATCTTTAGAGCCTTTTGGGATTTAATATCACCACTAGCAATGTCTGTGCACCCATTTCCCAGGAGGGGAAACCGAGGTGCAGAGTCACATGGCACACTTAAGGTTTCATGGTTAGTTGGTTGCAAAACAAAGACAAGAATCCAAGTATATTGCGTCTCTCAGTCCACTACTTTCCTACTATGTGGGCCGATGTTATTTCAGGGGTTCAGCTGCATTTGCCAATAAAACCTGTGAGAAGTCTCAGTGACCACTAGAACTTTAGGGTAAGTGGAGGAAGAGAAAGAAGGAAGGAGGGAGGGAGGAAGTAATTTGCCTTATTCCTTGCAGCTTCCCTCTTGCTACAGACTTCCAAATATAAGGCAAAGCAGAGCTGCCCTGAAATTGAGCTTTATCAGACCCAAAAACAACACAGAGACGATGGTGGCTCAGCCCTTATAATCAGGACTCCAAACCCAGGAAACTCGTGAGAAATTCATGGGCAGGTTTTGTGTGAGGGTAGGAGGTGGGAGGCATGTTAGTAATTAAAACGTTTGCTTGATTAAAAATATAACATCTCTCTAAAAAGACTTAGGTGCCTGTGTCTTTAGAACTGTACTCTTAAAAATCTACCAATCACATTTGGATTTCCAGCTGAGGGAAGAAATAGCGGATCACGACTCAGATAATTTGGCTTTGTCTCGAGGAAAGTCCTAGAGGGTGGGTGACGTTCACATCCCCGACTATCAGAGAAAGCACAAAACGTGTGTCAGTCTCCAGATGGAGCAAGAATGAGGAGGGTGTGTGTTGTGTGTGTGTGTGTGTGTGATGTGTATGTGTGTGGCACCAGTTTTACATTTGGGCCTAAAGAAAAAAAAATACTAATGTCATCCCACTGTGAAAAGCTCCTCTCGTGTTATCTACCTACCCAATTTTCCTGTTAGCATGACAGGAATCAAGAATGTTATGAAATCGGTGGATACTGCATCCACTCCCCACTTTTAAATGCTTTCTTCTGGGGCTGAGCAGATGCAACCTCAAGGGTGGGGAGGAAATAAAGCCAAACAAAGCTAATGGTGCTAATATGCACCTTTCTACCCCCGAACTGTAAAAACTGCCAGCCGTGGAGAGAGAATGCTTTCTGCCTTCCCCTGCAGATAAGTCTGCCTTCCAGGGAGGGAAACTGGCTGGAGATATTGTCACCATGTATTTGATTTTGCTCATTCCGAGGCTCTCCCAGGACCCGGCAGCTGCCTGCTCGTGTGTCTTGCTATGAGCCCGGCACGTCCATTCCTTGCTCTGGCTGCAACCACTGGGAAGCCCCAGCATAACAATCTTGCCAGTTCATTAAGCACTTGCTGTATGCCAGACACATGCCTTGTCTTGTTGAGCCTCACAGACCTGTAAAAGGCAGGAATTCTTGCCACGTTCGTACAGAAGAGGAAACTGAGGTTTTGAGAGGTTTAGTAACAGCCTGTTCAGGCAACTGGCAGCAGAGCCAGGACCCAACTCCTGGGGCTTAGTCCTTTCACCAGACATGGCGTCCATCTCCACGCATGGAACAGGGGCAGCTTCTGAGGGTGCAAAGCCTGCACCCTGCCTTATTACAAGCTCCTTTTAATACCTGAAGCAATGAAGTTACATTAGCAGTAAATAAATTAATTAGCAATTAGTTCAGCACTTAAGTGGCATCAACCTGTTTCACTCTATAGCAGTGAATCTTTATAGACTTCCCTAAGTTTATGAAGTCAAATGACTAAGCCAGGACTCAAAACTAGGACCCTCTGACTCCAAAGTATATTTGTTTCAAAATATTCCCATTTCCATAGAAGAAAATCAGGGATAAAAAGGGGGATGTGAGGTCTCCAGGCCTAGACACACGTGCTGCAGGCAGCCCTCACCTTGCTGGGGAGACCGGGTGATGGGTTCTCAGACTTCCCAGATGGGTTTGAGGTGCACAGGGAATGCTGTTTATTCTCTCTGTTCTTGGTAGGATGGAATTCTTGAGAAGTTCCTTAGTGTCACCCAGACTGTGAATTGTGGATAAAACTTAAACTATGGGCTGGAAAGGAAGCAATAGATATAGGGATCATTAAAACTCTCTTAGGCACTTATTCTACCTTGAGTGATTGCCTTGTTTTATTTTTTTAAAAGACAATCCATATATATTTTCTCACCCACTACAGAAGAGCACAAGTTCTAGAATCAGATTCCCTAGATTCGAGCATTTACTGGCTGTGTGATCTTATCTATGCTTGGGTTCCTCATCTGTACAGTGTGTCAGTACCTTCTTTAGTCTTGATATGAGGGTTAAATAAGATTAATGAACATAAAGCTGTTAGCACATGGAAAGCACTCAGTATTAGCCCTTATTCCCAGGAATATTTATGGTTAGAAAACACATCACCTTATCTGTTCATACCAGCCATAGGAATGTTCTCTCTGTATCATCTTTTACAAATTTTCTAAATATGGGAACAGGTTCCATCTGACTGCCCTCACAGCCACTCTGTGCAGCCTATAAGTGTGACTGTCCTTGCTGTAGAAATGTGTATTGCAGAAGGCCAGAGTAGCTGCCTGACTTCTTCAAGGCTGTGCAAATCCTCAGCAACTGAGCTGGCCAGAGGATCACAGTTCTGCCCTAGTGTCTGCTCTACTCTCTGGAATGAATGAAATTCTCAGACCTCCTGTGGAATCCAGATGCTAAGTGAGAACCGTCATAACTATACATCTGCAAACGACCCCACTTCACTTCTGCAAGCTCTCTGCACAGGGCAGCAAAAGTGACCAAAGCTGCAGCTCAGGATGCCCCAGACAGATGGCATAGTGATGGGTTCTGCAAGAATGATGGAGATGAGAAAAGGATAGCACAATTCCCCAGACCCTCCTCCTGAGGTCAACAGTGCCATGGCTTTTCACTGCTTAGCTATCACTTTGCTTTCTCTGGAAGAAAAAAGCACTTGAGCCAGTGGGCCCAGTCTTCCTGCATCCATAATTTAATGACTCACTGTTCTTTGTGACACTTGCCATGCCCACATTCAGCCAGGGCTCCAGGAACAAACAACAACTTCTTTTCTATTTAGGGTCCCAGCAGGAACACCTTTCAGAGGTCCAGCAGGGGCCCAAAGGGTTATGAAATGACAATGCTAGTGAAACCTGGTGGCTGCACCAAAAATCTAAGAGAGAAAAAGAGAGAGAAGCACTTAATCACTTAATATAATAATGGGTATTATTGCGTTGAGATTTGCTTTCTTTGCCTATAGACTCCTAGAGGATGTTCATTAAGGCTCATAAAACTTCCAAAGAGGTGATTCAGTGCAGTATCTCTAACATCTGTCCCTTCTGATGGAGACTTTAGGTGTCTTTTGCATATGAATGGACACATCTTCCCATGAATGCTCTTGTCGTTCAAAATAAATTGTATTTTGGTCATTATGAGTGGGTTTTCCCATTACCAAATTAAAAACGAAATAAATCTAACCTGGCATCCTCTGTCCCCAGCTCTCTCTGAGACCCTGACACATTTGAACAATATTCTGAGGCACTGAGCCAATCCCCAAAGGCACGGAATCCCTCCATGTCGCTGCAGGCGGTGACGGATTGCAGGTCAGAATAATCTGCTCTGTCTCACTGCTCTCAAATAGAGGATACATTCTTCGAGTTTGGAGCAGCAACTGTGGGGGGTTAATTGGATATGCCAATTCAGAGCTGAAGGAAGAGCTTGGAATACCCGTATGCTTGAGCTTGTGGGTTGCAGATTTATTCATTTCTTCATTTAACTAGGCTTTGCCTATTTGTAGAGGTCATGAGCCGCATGTCTGAACTCTCTCAGTGTGTATTTGCCATATATTTCATAAGGCAAGGAAGTACATGCCTCTTCAAATTTAATGTCACAAGGTATAAGTTCCTACATGCCTAAATAGGGATCCAACGTAAGAGTGGTGTGAGATTCCCTTGCAAAACACTAAACGTGGTAAGTGGCTTTCTGCTCCAAGCAGGTTGGAAATCCAGCAAGTGTGTCTGACCACCCAGAACTTAACCTACTTCCCAAACCCCCTGCATCAGGAGACACCTGGATTTTTTGGGTGCCCCCGACCTGCTCACAACTGCTGCTCATTGGCAGTGGTAATGCATGCTTGCCTCTTTCATGGAAATTGAACATCAGCTCAAATCATATGCTTGCTTCCCTTTGTCATCCGTTCAAGGTGAAGATGAAATATTTGCTATGAAATAGGGCCACTCTGTTTTGTAAATGCAAATAGATAACTCAAAGAGAACTAACCATGGTCAGGTATGAGTTGAAGTTTGATCTCAAGCAGGAGCAGCAGCAACTGTTCTATTAGGATGCATTTCGAGACAGAACAGTTCCCTAACACCCTGCAATCTGGGAAACAGAATGGAGCTATCAGGATAGATAGCAACCACCTCGTTGGGAGTAGCGGAGGCTGGAAATGCAAGAACGGAGACACATGAGCCCATCAGCATGGGCCAGGCTGTCTGCCACTCATCAGTGGTGTCCCCAGCCCATAGCAGGGAGAATTGGAATTGCAGGGCACAACCAGAGGGGCTTACCAGTCACAGGATTTAATGAATCCCATTCCCCTAACCGCCAGTCGCTAAGATGTCCCTGCAGAGAATGGGAGACAGCGGTTGTTTTCCCTTCCCAAGCCTAACCCTGTTATATTTTCCTTTGAGTCAAGCCAGGACGATTTAAGATGTCCTTCCCATGCTCAGATACTATGAGGACACTGTGATTCACTTTAGAGCAAGCAGCACCCAGTCTGGCTTTGTCACTTTTGAGATGAGCAGCCCCTTTGTTTTATTGTGCCCCACACAGGTGTATGAGAACATCATGCTTAGGCACTAGAACCAGCCTCCTCCCACTCCCTGTAACTCTCCATCCTTCACGGAACATTCCGCAGTCCTCATCGTGTGGGCACAGACCCGCTCACACCACGGCCACCCCACGCACACACCGGTCCAGCATGATCCAGCCACGGCCTCCCTGTCCTCAGTACAGAAGGCTGCAGTGACAAATAGATGCTGCAGCAGGATTTTTTTTCCTTCTTTTCTTTCTCCTGCCCTCCCTCCCCGAGCCTTTTTTTCCAGCCTTGGCATAAAATGGTCAAATGATGTTCTACTGCAGAATTCAATTTCACAGTTCAGTTAGGTCCTTGATTACACTGCCAAATTCAGATTAATGTGCGTTTAACTAACATGGATCAGGGGAGTTCTGGCTGACAGCCAGCTGTAATCGGAGCAATTGATAGCTGTGTGGAGTTTTATGCCCTGTCCACCCCAGAGCACCACTGGTGAAATTGATTGATTAAATGAATTCGTCGCTATAATTATTTGTAATTTTGATACATCGCAAGCCTGTGTCTGACCCTATCCTTGGAGATGTTGTGTTCATTGTGGAAGGGTAGTCCTGCCGAGTTGTTAACTGGCAATTATTTATTCTCATCTATAATATAGCTTTATTTTTTTGCCCTTTTTAGTTTTTGGTAGGGTTTGAATAGAGATGCAAAAAAAAAAGAAAGAAAACCACATTTCTTTAAGAATTAATTTGTATGGCATACTAAAAGGTGGCAGGAAACTAAAAAACGAGTGTATGTTATTAACCATTTCAAAAAGGAGGGAAATCATGACTGCTTGTTCATTCTGTTAGTATTTCTAAAGATTTCCTGTAGAGAGAATTCCTTCTCAAAATGTATCCGATTTTCAATGACAATTCGTTGCCTCCTCCTAACACTGCGGCTCAGCGGTTTGGCAGCCTGGGTGATGATTTGCAAAATGTCCCATCTAGACTTCTCTTAATACGTTGTGCCATGTGGAAATCCCCCTTAGAATATGCAGACCCTGGTCTCATTTCTGGGGAGTTACTTGTTCACAAAATCAAGGACTGTGCTCTTTGGAGGGGTGGGGAGAACGCCTTTGTGGCATCTCTCTTTGTTGTTTTCTCTCCTACCTAACAGCTATCCACCCCTGCTCTGCACCCATCCCCTTGCTATCAGGTCTGCGTGGGTAAACTGCATGCATAAATCTTTTGGAAATGGTTTGGATCGTGAATAATGGGAAATACATTGGATTCAGTTTTTAAATATTGTCCCTTTCACTGATCCATCCATGAAATCACTGACCATTGTGATTTCACTAAATGATCAGACTCCATATCCCTCTCACAGTACTATAGATATCTGCTCGTACTGACTCCAAGCCTTCTCCTTTTTTTTTTTTTTTCTCCTAGACTATATTTGTGAATCAGTTTGTAGGAAAGATTGCACAGTTTATGCTTGGCTCCTTGGCTTGTCTTTCTTACATACATGAACAAGTGCATGTAAAACAGCAGGTCTGGACAAATTCGTCATCTTTGTTTCACCCACTTCCACATATAGGCGATCATGAGAAAGACAACTTAGAGCAGGATAATTAAATAATTATACAAGTCCAAGAGCCATGTAAGAGGGCAAAGAAGCCTCGTTGCAGAGGAAAGCTTGGGCTTGCTTTCTTGAAAGAACGTACAGAAGAGAGCCTGGGTGTTGTGTTGTAACTGAATGTAAAGTTCTGCTTTGACCAAAAGAAAAATGACAATGATGAAATATATAGATGATCAACTCATTTTGCTGTGATGACTATTCCTTTTTTTGTATATTTGAGCTGATTTCTCTAAGCCAAGACTGTTCAAAACAACGAACAAAAACTTAATTTTTCTTTCACCCTCTCCCAGCCCCTAGGCATTGGCACTCATCATCCATCATGTTCTGGTCCAATTCTTGCATTTTGCTCCAGGCTGCTTAGACATCTGGGCCCCAGTGAAACACCCTGACCAGGTTTATCTCTGTGGTTGTCACTCCCGGCTCCACGCGCCTCTGTCCAGACCACATCCCTCCTCTTGTCATTGAATCCTATCTCTGTGAACTTATCAAGAGTCCATGGGCTAAAATGATTCTGTCTGGATTTGAATCCTAGTTCCTCCTTCTTAGTAGCTTTGGAATCTTTGCATGACCTACTTAAACCCACTGTGCTTTAGTCTTCTTGTTTGTAAAATGGAACAATTATGGGGCCTATTTAATTGTCTGACTTGAGGTTTACATGCAGTAATGTGCATAGGATGTTTAGAACAGTCCCCAGCAAGTGGAAAGCACTCAATAGATATCAAACATCATTATTAACATTAGTATTTGCTATTTCTGTAAGGATAGATGTCTAACAAAGAAGTCGCTTAATGGGAGGGGCCCCACTTTGTCTCCCAGGAGAAGCCCTGTGCATTTCAGGGAGGAAGGAGTGCTCCAGCCTTGAGACCAGGGAGGTGACAACTAATGGTGGAAATGCGAAGGCAGGCAAGAAAGCAGGCCTGCGGGGCCAGTGTGCTGGAGGCCCTCCCTCTGGGAGTGGAGGTTGACCTGGGCCGAAGAACTTGGGTGTATAATCCTCTTGGGAGTACAAGGCCATGTTCCCTGTATTGCTTGGGGACAGTTTTATCTCCTTGTGTTATATCAACCACAGAATGGGATAAATTGCACCCTGCTTGATCCCTAGAGTAAAAAGAATGAGTTCTGTCCCAGTGTATCACAAGTGATATGTACTGTCATGGAACCAGCGGTCGGGTCATGATCCAATGGAGGGCCCAAGCAGGGTCACCCATGCATTTCTCCTTCATAGAGTCAGCTCTTTGTCCACCAAGAGAAAACCATGTGTTCCCTCACCTGAGGCGAACAGTTAATTCTCCTTTGATGGGTACACCTTGCATTTGGTTCTAAAAATCATCTCTTGGGATAGTGGTTGTTCCTCATCCATTGCTTCTTTGAGAGTGTGTGCCTCTTACTAGCAGCCATGAAAGAAAATAGCACCTTTGTGTCTCAATGATCCTATTTCAAAGACACTTAGCTCCCAGTAGACAACTCTGCATTCCTTCTTTAACTGGAAATTGTCCCCTTGGTGCAGGCCGGCTTCCCTTCCTTGATGCCATCGTGCCAGGTGCCAGCTGTTAAGAGTGGACTCTGATAACACCACTGACAGATGATAAGGAAGAAAAGTGGCCCAATGCAGTGGGAAGCAGTGTTTGCCATCCCTACAGAATACAGCTTTTCTGCTTTTAATATATCTTCAGAGATCAGTTACACATGCTTGCGGGGAATGAATTCAATTTTGTTTAAAGTACGAGAGCAAATCCTCCAAGGAAGACACAGGGAGGTAATGGCACATGATGGCTCCCAGGACACACTTTCAAAAATAAAGTCCATGACCCTGTTTCTCTTCATGCCCTGGCCTAGCTGACTTGCCTAGACTTGGCTAATCTTAAGCTTAATTTAAAGGAATAATCCAATTGTTTAATTTACACTGACATTTCTCTGTCCCCACTTCCATTGTAGACACACACACACATTCACACACAAGTTTTCCTGATGTAACACAAATACAGGGGCTTAGAAAAAGAAATCAGCTTATTTTTGTATATAACATTATACATTGTTCAATATATTATAATTAAAGCCACCTTGTCTTATTGTTTTGAGGATCAATGTATAGGAATATATATGCCACAGGAACATTGCTCACCTTTAATAAATGCTAGCTTGTTTAATAATATTGTCATTACTATGTATTTTCTTTTACATTCCCACTACTGTGAAAAGTACCTTATATATAACACTTCATATAATAACATCACTTAGAATTTATTGGCCACTGTTTGAACACTTTGATGTATATTCAATCCTTTAAAGTTCACAATGACCTAAGGAAGTGGATGTTATTATTATTCCATTTTACAGATGAGGAGACAGGCTTAGACAGGCTGATTTGACTAAAACTATCAGAGTCAGAATTCATCCCTAATATGCACCTCAAAAGCATGCAACCAGGTCAAGGCCCCGGCTTAGCAGCTGCCCTGGTTCCTGCTGCTGTTTGGTGCAGAATCCGTCTGAGTGGTGAATTCACCTGGGTGGAGTGTGGTGTTCTTGAGGCCAAGACGGCTGCATTGCTGGGTGTCCAGTGGTGTCATCACAGAGCCAATGGACAGTGCAGAAGAGTTGAGAACAGTGCCATGATGGTAATTTTAAAGAGTCCACTGTGTGCAGTCCTGCTGCCTGACTTGATGGAATTGGCATCTTTGATGTAGTGTGATGGGGCAGGAACTGCCTCCTGCCCCTACCTGCTTCCACGATGCTTCCAGATCTGATGAGTGGTGCGCCCCATCCCACTTCACTCCTCAGTGTCATTTCACTTGATTCATTACCCTCTTCTTAAAATACTTTCCTCCCTTAGCTCTAGGGCACCCTACTTGCTTAGTTTCCTTCCTACATCACTGGCCACCCTTCTCTGCTCCTTTTTGCCAGATCTTCCTGCTCTTTCTGGTCTCCAGATGTTAGAATTTTTGGACTGTCTCTTACACATTCAGCATCACGGGCTTTTAATGCCAACTAAACACTGATCTCTCAGATTCATGTCTTTAGCTTCAACTCATCCCTGAACTTGGGGCACATCTGAGTCACCTAAGTTACACCTTCACATGGATGTCTAATCACCCTCCCAAACTTAACATAGCCATAACAGAACTCTTGGCTTCCCCACATGTATTAGCTACCTGTTGCTGTGTAACAAATTATCCCAAAACTTCTTGACTTAAAACAACAATAATCATGTATCATCTCACACAGTTTCTGTGAGGTAGATCTCCCATTGTATTAGTTATCATTTGCTCTGTAACAAACTACCTTATAAGAAAAAAAAATAGTGCTGTTCAATAGGGGAAAGGAATTCCTTAAAAACTGATTCATGTGATTAACTGTACACCTTGGTAAATTCACTGAAAATCATTTAATTGTACACTTAAAATGGAGTGTTGGTTGTACGTAGATACAGTTGGAGCACTATGTATGTACTCTCTGGACTACTTTGACAGAG
>CAUYRT010071437.1:0-30226 GCA_963574885.1 Lepilemur ruficaudatus
GGGATGACCTTGCCCACAGCCTTGGCTGCGCCAGTCGACGCAGGGATGATGTTCTGGAGAGCCCCACGGCCATCACGCCACATCTTCCCAGAGGGACCATCCACGGTCTTCTGGGTGGCCGTGACGGCATGGACTGTGGTCACGAGTCCCTCCATGATGCCAAAGTTGTCACGGATGACCTTGGCCAGGGGGGCTAAGGAGTTGGTGGTGCAGGAGGCATTGCTGACGATGGTGAGGTTGTTTTGGTACTTGTCGTGGTTCACACCCATCACAAACATGGGCGCGTCAGCAGAGGGGGCAGAGATGATGACCCTTTTGGCACCTCCATCTAGGTGAGCCCCAGCCTTCTCCAGGGTGGTGAAGACGCCAGTGGACTCCACAACGTAATCAGCACCCACGTCACCCCATTTGATTTTGGTGGGATCTCGCTCCTGGAAGATGGTTATGGGATGGCCATTGATGACAAGCTTCCCGTTCTCTGCCTTGACCGTGCCATGGAATTTGCCGTGGGTGGAGTCGTACTGGAACATGTAGACCATGTAGTTGAGGTCAATGAAGGGGTCATTGATGGCGACAATATCCACTTTGCCAGATATAAAAGCAGCCCTGGTGACCAGGCGCCCAATACGGCCAAAGCCGTTTATTCCGGCCTTCACTTTCACCATGGCGTCTCGGAGACGGTGCTGGCGCTGCGCGAGAAGATGCGGCTGTCTGTCGAACGGGAGGACCAGAGAGCCGAATTTTTTTTTTGTTTTGTTTTTGTTTATTTGTTTGTTTTGGTAAGGTTTGGGAGTTCCTGTACTCCATATTTCATCCAATATGAGATGGCAACAATTGTAAAATCACTATTATTTTATGCTTTACCAAGAGAGAAAAAATAGTGAAACTATGACACACCTTCAATTATACATTTGGGTTTCTGAGATGTTAAGTCTGAGAAAATGTGTATATTGAAATAACTGAAACACTGTATAGTAGCTGCGCGTTTCTTCTTCTTAGGTGAGGAGACCGCCTTACCAACACCATTCTCCTGGTGACTCTGCCTCAAACCTGAAGCCTTCCTTCCCCTAAACGCTTCTCCCTCCTCGCTCTATGGAACCAGTCAGCAAGTCCTGCCTTTGCTGCTGCTGCTGCTGCCTACCCTCTTGATCACCCACCTGGACCACTGCGCTAGGCTAAGCAGCCTGCTAGTCTTACACGCCTCCAATCCATTATTCATGCTGCAGCCAGAGTGATCTTTCTAACACTCTGCTCTTCTAACGCCCCTGCCTCAACATTTCCCTTGGCCACTCTACCCACAGGGTGAGGTCTGTTTTAGCATTTGGCTTTTCACGACCGGGGCTCTGCCTGCCATGTTAGTCTCTTGGCACTTCCTCCAAATGAAATTATTGGCTGCTTCCCGCAAGCACCATATGTTTTCATCCTCCGGGCCTTTGCATCAGCCGTTTTCTATGCTTGGACTGCTCTTCCTTAACAAGCATTTATTGAACGTGGAGTAGGTGCCTGGAGCTGAGAAGGAGGGGTGGGCAAGGCAGGCCCCCAGCCCAATTCTCAGAGAGGCTGATGGGAGATAAAGACAAACAAAAACTTAAGCATCTACGGTAATTATCATTGATAAACACACATGGTGGGCATTCGTAAAGGTTTACTGAAAACGTCAACCACGGCCTCAGTTTAGGGTTAGACTTGGGCAGTCTTGGGCCCGGGAAGCAGTGTAAAGCGGATTGGAATCCCGGATCTCCTAGTGACTTTGGGCAACTGACTTTGGGAGTCTTCGCTTCTGTGTAATGGCAGTAAAAATGCCCGCCCCGTAAGATTTCGGGAGGGTTTAACAAGAGATACATATAATTACGCGGTTTCCGCGGGCCGAGGAGCCCCTCCCCCGGGCGCCGAGGGTCCGCCCGCCCGGCCGGCCGCAGGGGGCCCCGGGCGCCAGCGCGCACGTACCTGCCCCGCCAGCCAGCCACCGCGGGACCAGACCGCAGCCGCCGGGGGCGGGGGGCGTCGGACACAGAGAGAGGGGTGCATCGCTCCGCCCCATCGCCCCACTTTGCGGGACAGCCCCCCTTGCTCATTCCCGCCCCCGCCCTTGAATCACTGGGGGGGGCGGGGCCATGACCCATTCATGCCGGGAATCGGATCCAGATGTTCCTCGGGCGCGTGCAGCTGCATCCTTGCCTTTTTTGGCAAAAAACGTGCGGCCGCGAGCAGATCCCTGGCCGCCCCGCTAATCCTCGGGAAGAGGGGGAAGGGGGCTGAGGGTCTGGGCCCACACTGGGGATCGGAACCGGGTGCTTGTTCTGCGGGATTTGGGCAGGGCGGTTAGGGGAGGGTATGATTTGTACCAGGCGAGGGAACCCCACTATCACCCCTGCTCCCATCTGGAACCTCCCCTAAACCTCTCCCTTTCCCACATGAAGGAAAAAGCCCTCGGCCAGCAGGGGCAAGGCAGGCCAAGACGGACAGTAGCTGTGGCGGGGATCCCCTTCCTGGGGAGAGAATTCCCACCCAGTGGCCAGCCCTTCACCCCGCCCTGCAGGGAGGACGTCTAGAATAGGCTCAGAGCCTCCTAGTCTGTGAAGGAAACTTCCTTCCCCTTCTACAGCCTGGACACACACACACACAGACCTGTGCTTCCTCACTCTGCTTTATTGAAGAATCTGGAAGAAGGGCAAGCCAATCCCACCCCTCTGCCCATCTCTGGGCAAAATGGAGCTGAAATAAAACAAGACACTCGACAGGCAGGGGCTGGGCAACAACCTGTACCCTAAGACCTCCTATCAAGCCCCTGACCTGCTGCTCAAACAGCCCCAGCCCTGGGAGTAGGGATGAGATAGAGATGATTCAAGCCTGACCATAGTCTACTCATGAGGACCTCTCAGGTACCCTTAGGACACCTAAAATCTATTAAAAGAAGTCTAGATTTAAGGGGATCTAGGTCCCAGAGTCCAGGTTTGGAGGGCTGGGGTCTAGAGCCCTGATTTGGGGAGAGGGCTGGGACCCAGATTGCAGAGGAGAGGGCTGAGTTCTGGAATCCATGTTTAGGGAGGGGGCTTGAGTCACGGAGGCTCTATAAGAGCCCAGGTTTGGGGGCCTGGGTCAGAGAGTACCAGTTTGGGGATGCTGGAGTGGGGAGACTGAATCCTGGAGCCCACGGGGAGACCCATTGTGGGGAGAGGCTGGGTCCCACCAGTGGTTTAGAAAAGGAGCCATGGTCCTGGAGCCCTGGTGTGGGAAAGCCTGGGCCCAGGAGCCCTGGCTCAGGGTCCTGCCTGGCTGCAGCCCTGGCACAGCACTTGGTCTCCGTCCGGCACAAAGCCTTGGCCCACCAGGGATGTGGAGCAGCGGGCACAGGAGAAGCAGCTGTGGTGCCAGTGTCGGTCTTCAAAGGACACATACTTGCCTCCACCGAGTCCTGGAGGGAGGCTGAAGGTTAGCTCAGCAGAGCTGGGGGTGCCCCCACCCAATACATCCCACTCTCTTGCCTGCACCCTGCCCACTCCATTCTTTGACCCTTGTCCCACCTACGATGGGGCTCTTGCAGCTGCTGCACTTAGGTGCAAAGAGTTCTCCAAAACAGGATACACAGTAGGGATCTTCATCCCGGGAGGTGAACTGCTGCCCTGCCAGGGGCTTCTGGCACCCAGTGCAGACCAGACATTCTCGATGCCAGGGCTGATCACGGTATGTCACTCCACCCTGTGTCAGCGTCTGTGGGGGCAGCATCCATCAGGAGGGGTCAGTGGGGATTCCCACCCCACAACAAACCTTACCCCCACCCCACTGGCCCGGCCCCCACCTTGCTGCAGCGGGCACAGCGAGGAGCAAACTTGTCCTCATAGCAGGGCACGCAGTAGTAAGCACCCTTGTCGGGCACAAAAGAACAGGAGCCCAGTGGCTGATCACAGCCGCTGCACAGGAAGCAGTACTCATGCCATGTCTGGCCTCCATATTCCAGCTTCCGAGACCCTGTGGGGAACAGGGGTCCCACTCAGACGCTGTGTCACAAGCTCCTGAGGGCCACCTCTGTTACTTCTCTAGGAGAGTGCCCACTGCTCCCATAGCCTGAGCAGGGTGGTGTCCATGCACATGCAGCAAGACCCCTGTCACATAAATTATACATGCTAACCTCTCCCCAAACACACATCAAGCCTCCAGGTAATAGTCATGATGTCTTAGTATATGCTAAGCCCTTATACACCAGACATGATGGTTTTAGCACATTCACAAGACCCCACATATACCAGGCAAGCAAATCTCTGCCCACACAAAGTTCGAATGCCCTGAGTATGACAGGTTCAGTACATGCTTAGCCCGCACATCTCCTAGGCATATTATTTTCCATGTATGCTAAGTCCTCATATTTCTATTAGTCATGCAGGTCTCCATACATGTTAAACCCTCTATCTGTCTCTGCACACACTAAACCCCAAGACACCAAGCATGACAGTCTCAGCACACCCTTAGCTCCTACATGTACCAAATGTGCATATCTTCACACATGCTAAGTCCCCAGGTATGTATCAAGCATGTCAGTTACCCACATAGGGTAAGCCCCCATGTATCTACCAGGCCTACTGGTTCAGCACACACTAAACTCTCACGAGAGTATCAAGCTTGTCAGTTTTGCACATGCCGAGCATTCATGTGTACACCTGGGCATACCAATCCCTGTACATGCTAACCTCATGAAAACAGATAGGCATGACAGATCCTGCATATACTAAATTTCGAGAAACATGCTGTATGTGCAGGTCTTCACACATACCAAGTCTCCACATATAAGACAGGCACATGCAAAGACCCCCACACAGATGCCAGACATGCCAGTCCCCCCACAGGACGAGCCCCTGGAGCTGTACCAGGCATGACGGTCTCTCCGCAGGCGGAGCACTGTGAGGAGAAGGCACTGCAGTAGCAGTCATTGCAGAGCAGCTCACTGTCCTGGCACGTGAAGGGTTCATCAGCTAAGGAGCGCTGGCAGCGACAGCAGCGGAAGCAGCCCTCGTGGAAGTGGCGGTCTTCATAAAACAGCTCCTGTGGGGAGCACAGCAGGGGCACTGCCACCAGGGCCTGGTGGATGGATCCTGTCCCCCCTCCCACCAGCCTCCCCCCACTCCCTGCCCTGCCTGGTCTTATTCTTACCCTTGAGTCATGCCCAATAAGCTGCTTGCACTCAGCACAGGTGTTGGCGAAGGTGTTGTCATAGCAGGGCACACAGTAGGGGCCGCTGTCTGTCTGGATGTACTTGCGGCCAAACAGGGACTCACTGCATTTTGCACAGTCAAATGCTTCGCTCATGATGGCGATGTGAGAGGGCCCTGTTAGGAGAACAGGTGGGGTGGGGGTCACCCAGAGGGTCTGTGGCTTAGCCCCTGGCAAGAGAGCAGGCATGGGAAATGCCAGACCAGAACAGGTGGGGATGCGGAAGGGGTGCTTCTGGGAACCCAGGAGTCCTGCATGTTTATTTCTGTATTAACCGATGGGGGTGGGAAGGGGTCAGGAAAAAAATCAGGAAGCAGAAGTTGTTTTCTTATCTAGGCCCTGGCAGATCTGGGGGGAGGGGGCTTTTCCTGGGTCAGTGACTCATTTCCTGCCCCAGTCTGAGTTTAGCCTCCCCTGTCCCTACTGTCCCTAGAAGCAGGGGGCAGGGAGCCACCCCACCCTACTCCCTGTGATCAGTACCCCCACCCTCTCTTGACTCCCAGGAAGAGCCTCCAGGAATATGGATAAAGGAACCTTTACCCAGAGCTCTGGAATGGGGAACTTAGGGATGGCAACGGGCTGTTCCCGCCCTCTCCTGATCCAGGAAACAGTGGAATGCTAGAGTGATGCTAGGCCGATGAATGGTGGAGGAGGCCAGTGTGAGAAGTCGGGCCTCCCCTCCCAGGAGAATCCGCCAAGCAACAAGAACTTCAGAGGCTCAGCCTAGGTTCAAGCAGGAAGGAAATCCTGCAAGCTGGACACAGCCAAGCTTCCCCAGCTGGATCCTCTGCCCTCATCCCCCCTCCACCCCTGCTGTGTCTCTGGTCACACCAGCCTGGGCAGCCTTGGCCTGCAACATCTGCAGCAGCTGTGGCAGCACAGATGGCCAGATGTCAGGTTTTGCCAGCAATAGGGGAGAAAAAAAGAAAATGAGATGCCTGAGGAGGCAAAGGGGAACTGAAGACAGACTTCAAGAGCAAGCGCAGCGTGCCCCTGCCACCCCCCTCCACCCCCGCCAGGCATCACTCCTGGCAGCAGCAAAGGCTCAGCATATTTCCATCCTGGGTCATTATTTCCCGCCCCTGCCTCTCCCCACCTTTTTTGATTTCTCGGTGTTTTGGACCAGAGAAGTGAAGGCAGAGAGAGCAAGAGCCACTGAAGACATTTTCTCCCCAATCAGGCCCCCTCTTGGGTGGGGAATAAGACAGGGGGGAGCCCTGAAAGCTGCTGCTGCAGACACCCAGCCCCCCACCAAACCTCAGACACTTTCCATTTTCTCAGGAACAAAGCATGTTTTCGGGATGAGGTCATCCACACAGCTGCCTCTGGAACAGGAGCCTGGGGAGTGGGGCAGTAGGGAAGTGGGGTTCCCAGACCTTCCCGCTGCCCTGCTTCAGTCTCTAGCCCCAAAGTCAGAGCTCCCCAATGCAGCTCTCCTCCACCATGAAGCCTGCTCTCTAGGGGCTGGGACCCTGGGGTGGTGGAGAGGAAACACCAGGACTCATAGGAAGGGGATGTCCTCACAGCTGCAGATGAACGTGAGGAAGTTAAAGGGACATACAAAAAACCCCACCAAAGCAGCCCCCCAGTTAGACCCCAGTGACTGGCAGTTCCCCAGAGCCTGCCCTGGCTCAAGTTGAAGGAAAAGTCTTCCTTTCTCAGCCACCCCCAATAGGAAATTCTGGACAACAAGTGTTGCTCTGGCTTGAAAGTCAGACTCCAGGCACCAGCAGATGCCCCCAGCCTGGCCTGGCTCCTTGGAGGCATGGCTAATGAGTTCAAGGCTGCCCTTCTGTACGATGGGAGGCCACTAGAAGCTGGGGTCTTTACAGCCAGGACTCCTGGGGTGGGAGCTATGCTGTAGGGTGGAGGATACCCCTCCTTCTCAATCCCCTCCCCAACACTCAGGCCCAGGTTTCCTCTTGCCTAACATCTGAGGATTGCCTGGGCTGTCAGCCACTGGGCAGCAGGGGGCCACACAGGTGGAATGTGTCCATCAGGGGTGCCCAGGGCCTTCCCCTTCCTTCCTGACTTGGCTCACAGCCGCCGCCATCTTCCCAGACCCAGCCTGGGTCCACCCCCAGGAGGCAGTCACCACTCTGAAACAGGGGCACCCCAAATAGGGTGTGGGTGTGGCTTCCATTTCTTTCCCAGAATCCCCCAATGCCTTAGTCTCTCCAGCTGAGCTCTGGCGAGGACAGAGTGAAGGGCACCATCAAGGCCCACCTGTCTCTGCCCATCCCTCCCTTCCCCTCTTCCTCCCCTGTTCCCTGGAGGAGCCAGCCTTTTATTCCTTCCTGGCTGGCAGAGGGAGTTTGGGAGAGACTGCTCTGTCTGTAGATGGCTCTCATCCCCTGCTCTCTCCCCACCCCCCAAAAGCCACCTCCCAGTAAACCTTCGGGAGCTCAGTGTGGCTGGATAAGTAAGAGGCTGTGGTGTGCGATGTGCAGAGGCTTGTGCTGTGAAATACAAACCTGGGTTTGAATCCCAGCTCCTTCACTTACTAGCTGGGTGGCGTGACCTTGGGCAAGTCACTTAAGCCTCCTAAGCCTACTTTTCCAACTAATTAAACGAGATACTACTACTTCCTACCTCCTAGAGCTGTTGTCAGGCTTAAATGTGACAATACTTGGAAAGCACCTGGCGGATAATAAGTGCTTAGTAAATGGTAGCTATTAGTATTTTCACTATCAGCCTCTCACTCATACTGGAGGGCAGAAAGCAGTTTCTCCAGCAGGCCTGGGTTAGGGAGCTGGCCTGGCATTTGACCTGGACATTCTCAGTGTAGGCCCAGGGAGAGAACAGGAGACCATTGGGGCCAGTGGTTGCTCTGGCCCAGTCAGTCTGACTCGAGTGGGCATAACTTTGAGACCCCTCACACAGGCACACAGGCGTACACACCTGCATGCTGCTTTGCTCCTCACAAAGTACATTCTCTCCACCATAGCATCACCAGGCAGGATAGAGTATCATTCCCATTTTACAGCTGAGCACAAGGAGGGCAGGGGCAGGCCCAAGGTCACTCAGGTATCAGAGCCGAGGTCCCCTGCCTCCCAGCCTGGAGGTCTTCCCTCTCACCAGAAATGCTGCCGTGGTGATGGAGGGGGTAGTCAGCTAAGAGCAGGGGGACAGGAGGTGCACCAGAGCCTGGCTCTTCTCCCCAGCTGTTGGCCCTGCGATTGGAAGACACCCAGAAGCCTTTCCAGTTACCCCTGCCAGCCAGTCAACCCTTCTACCACCTCCCAGCACGCCCCACTGTCCAGGAGGACCCTGGCCAGGCCCCCACAGCTGTGAGTCAGGATCGGAACAGACCCCTCCCCCACCTCCCAGGAATTGACAGGAGACTTAAGGGGAGAAACTGAACTCCTCCCCCACCCCACCCCCTGCCACTAGGCACCAACCCCAAACTCTGTGCTCTGCCCTGGGGCCTGGAAGTTAGTGCAGCTTAGGGGAAAGGGGGTGGGGAGCAGGATCCCACAGCTGCTCTGGGGACAGGAGAGGAACAGTTCATTCACCCTGGGTCCCCCAGGGCTGAGGCAGCGCGTCCAAGATTTGAGTTAAAAATAAGTTGGTGCTGTCTCAGCGGCTGTGTGCGCACACAAGACTCCTTCTTCATCCCCATCTTACTGTCGCAGGTCCTCTGCTTCATGGGGGATTGGCTGGCTTAGAGTTTCTGTTTCCCCACTGCCTTGCTTCCCAAAGTTTCAGGCCTGGGTCTCCTAGAGTCTGTCTTGGAAGCTGTCAACCTCCCTAGGTCTCGCTGCCTCCATTAAGTCGCAGCCTCTGGTACCCAGCTCTGCTCCTGTGGGCACTTCTCTGTGTCCCCGCACATTTCTGCTGCTGTCCCGGGTTTGGGGCGGCTCTGTATCTCTGACTCGCTATCCCCCAGTGGGGCCACTGCCTCTGCGGTCTCTACCTCAGTGGTCAAGTCTTGATCTCTCAGTGTCTCTGTACTGCTGAATGTCTCGGACTCCCCCCTACCATTTCTCTGTCTCTGCAGCCAAGTCTCTATCTCTTAGCATCTCTGCATGGCTAAGTGTCTCTGTCTCTAGTCTCTGACTGTCTCTGCAGGCCTCAGAGAGGCATATTTAGCATGAGGCTAATAAAGCTCAAGCTTCAGGACTCCAGCAATGTGTTCACTGGGGTCATACGTTGCTTTTTCTGAAAATGCTCCACAAAGCCTGGGTCTGCCCCTGCGCCTCGGGTCTGTCGCTCGGTAACTCTGTAGGCCGTCTGTCCTTCTTTCAATGATTTCGGCAGACTCCTGCCATTCGTGTGCCCGCCTGTCTCGGTCTCTCGCTCCACCCGGCTTCTGAGAGCCTCAGTTTCTCCAACGCTCCTGGTCTGTTTCTGGCTTTTCTATTTCAAACTTGGCCCCCTCCCCCGCCCACCTCTCGCCGCGGCCCCCGCCTCTCCGGGCAGCCCGGAGCGGTGCAGTCCGGGCGAGCGCTCTCCCGTGCTCAGCGCGCCCCGGGCACCCAGACCCAGGCGGGAACAGGGGGCGGGGGTCGCGGCCGCCCTCAGCCCTCGGCGAGCCCCCTGCGCTCCCCAGCCCGCGCCCGCGTTTGGGTAGCCGGGGCTCGGAGCCGGGGTCCGCGGGGCGCTCACCTCGAAGCGGGAGGCAGGAGCCGGGCGCGCGGCGCGGGTGGGCCGGGCAGCGGGCGCCGAGTCCCTCCGCGGCTCTTACCTGCGGGCCGAGCAGAGCGGGGGCCGCGCAAGCTGCAGGCGAGGCTGCCGGCTGCAGACGGACTGTGTGGGCGAGTGGGAGCGCGGCCCCAACCCCTCCCCGAGGAAGTGAGCGCGGGGGCCCGCCCCGCCCGGCCCCGCCCCCGGCCCCCCAGCCCGCAGGCGGGGGCCAGACCCCGCCCCCACCTCCCCTTCAGAAGCCAGCCAGCCCCAGCCCCCCTCCTCCCGCCCGGCCTAACCTGGCTCTCCCAACCTGGCCGGGCGGCCAGGACCCCGCCCCTTACCCCTCCCTACAGCCTTTGCTGTCCTCTCTGCCCCCATCCCCAACCCCCCAGCTGCAAGAGGGAGGTATTCAGTTTTAGGCAACGGGTACACTAGGGGACCAAGAGTCCTCATGCCTCCTTGTGTTTCCCCCCTACGCCGTACCCCTAGGGGTCACTCAGCCTGAGTTTGTGAAGGCCTTAATCCAGCTTGAGGAGTGGGTGCTTTTGACGCTACTGTCATGGCCCTGTCAGTGGAGACTAAGGTGTTCTCTGAAAACATGGAGCGAAGAAAGGACCCCTCCCCACCATAGGGTCTTGACCTTTAAAGGGCTTTACTCCCCAACTCCTAGTGGCAAAACCAGAGGTAACTACCTCCCCACCTCCAGCTGCACCCTGACACTGAGAAGTCCTGCCTCGCCTTGGTTTCCACAGTGCCCAGGAATAGTTTTGACCTTTGACACCCAGGGGAGATCCTAATTCTTGGCCCTGTGATTGTTTGGCTTCGGGGGAGGAGTGTCAGTGGATGGGGTGCTGCAAGGGTGGTGGAGGAGAAGGGAGGAGACTTCTGCAGTGTCTGACCCTCTGGCTTCCTCCCTGTGTCGGTGAGGGAAGAAGAAAACTGGCGCCTGCCAGGGACATGAGGCCCCTCCAGGTCCTTGAGGCCACCCCCCCTGGGATCCTCAGGCTTGTCACTAGGAATAAATAGCCTGGTCTGGATGCATGGGGGAGGGAGGGAGGAGGCTCTACTGTGCTGTTTGCAAAATAAGAGACAACAAATCAACCCTGGAATAACCTTAGCATCTAGAGTGAAGATTCAGGTGCCTACAGAGGCTTCCCCACTCTCCGGGCTGGGTCCAGTCAAACTCTCCCAGGCTGGGGGGTCCTGAGGACCCTTCCCTCCCATCTCTGCATCATATGCCTGCGTTCCTGGGTCCCAAGTCACCCTTGAGGCCAGGTTTCCTTTTGAAATTAAATAAGTGCTTGTTTATTATTGTTGCTGCCTATATGGTAAGAACCATGAGGGCAGAGGCTGGGTCCTTTTTGTTCATGCCTGCACTTATTCCAGTGCCTGGTGCATAATAAATATCTGGTGAATGAATGAATGACAGATACTGCTTCAATTTGGACTCCTCTCCCCACCTATGCACCAGAACCCACCAGAAGTTGGACCATAGGCACCTGCTATCTGGAGTCTAGGGAGTAAGCAGCCAACCCGTGGGTGGGCCCTTTCCCTGGGATTTGTCTTGCAAATCCCCAGCCCTGGGGAGTGCAGGGAAGACTACTTTGCCTGCTTGGAGCAGACAGCAAGAGGAGGTCTGCTCTGGGGTAAGGGCAAGGCAAAGGTAAGGAGCTTTCAGAAAGGAAGAGGTTATGCGTGAGTAAGAAAGGTGCTGGACAAAGGGCAGAGTGTTTGGATCTCTGTTCTTTACTCATGGCTACATCTCTTCTGAATAACCCTAATGTGAGCCAATACTTCCTGAGTTCTTACTTTGCACCAGTCCCTAAACATTCTACATGTGCCAACACACTCAATTATCCAACAACTTTATTAAATATATTTTTAACCCCATTTTAAAGATGAAAAAATGGAGGCACAAAGAGATTAGTAAGCTGCCAAGGGAGACACAGCCAACAATGGCAAAGTGAGGATTCAAATCCAGACAGTCAAAAGTCAAAGTCTTTTATGAGAAAAATGAGTTTAACCATTAGGTTCTACAGCATCTGTAGTCATTTGACCTCTGTAAGCCTTATCTGTGAAGAGTGGATGACTGTCTCAGAGCATTGTTGTGAGGACTGGGTGACAGGATGCAATAGGTTATCAATATGTGGGGACACTCCCCTCCCTCTCACAGTCAAGTTTTAGGGTTCTGCTGTTTGGCCATGGACTCTAGGGTCCAGAGAAAGTTAGCTCTCTGGCTTGGGCCAGCCTAGGGGTGAGCTCCCCATGGGAAAGCTGTGTCCTTTCCCTTCTCCATTTCCACCTCCCCAGTGGGCTCACATTTCTCTGCTTGCTCTATTTTGGACCAGGAGGACATGTCCAGGGAAGTCCAGGATCAGCCACATGGACTCCCTGTTCCCCATCTGTCCTCCCCGCCGTCCCTGGGAAACAGGTGTGCCTGAGCAGAGCCTGAGTGTTGGATGACTTGCCTTGGGTGAGTGGGATCTAGTTGTCCCTCCACCATTCAGGAGGTCCCCACACAGCCTTCCTTAACTTGTGCTCAGGGTCCTCTGCCTGTTCTCTCACCTTGCAAAGATTTTTGAGAGGAGGCTCTGGGTGACTACTGACAGGCCTGTCATGGCTTCCTCTGGGTGCTGAATCACTCTCTGATGCCTGTAACCACAAGCCCTCCTTCCCCCTGGTGAGAACACATCCTTCCTTCTCTGGGTGTATTGCTCACTCTTACCACTGGCTGCCTAGAGCCCTTGCAGGCCTCCAGGCTTAGCAGATACCCTCTTTCAAATTGTCCAGAAATTTTCCTTGTGACTCTAAGCCTGATGACGGATTTTTGGGTGGAGAGGGTGACATGGGTGACTTTCACAGAGCATGGGGGAAGTGGGGAGGGCAGAGGGAGAACTAACATGGTTAAATGTTGACTTTGTGCAGGGCACCATGTTAAGTGCTAGTCATTACCTCTTTCAGTCCTCACAAACACCATATGAGGTGGTTATTATTATTATTAGCACCATTTTACATAGAAGGACATGAAACTCAGGGAATTTGACAATGTGGCCCCAAATCACAAGCCAATAGGTGGTAGATGTGCAATTCAAATTCAAGGCTGACTCCAGGGTCCCCCCACCTCCAGTGTACAAAGCTAGCTTCCCCTGGGTGTGCTGGTCACTCAATGCCTTCTTCAGGAGAAGCGGCAGGAGTGGCTAGAGCTGCCACCTGGTCACCCTGCCTGATAATTGGGCTTTTTAATCAAAATGAGGCTGCAAAGGTTGGTATGAGAGGTCTTGTCTTTCAATGGTAAGTGACAAATGAGATGGAATTTTGTTAATGCATAGTTTTAAGGCTCAAGCTCATACTTTAAGTTCTTTCTTGCCTACTAGTCACCTGGATAGGTACCTCTCTGGACTGAGGAGAGAATTTACCCAGAGCTCCTCAGCTGGAAGGCTGACCCCTGTCTTAAGAAATGGGTGCGGCTGGGCGCAGTGGCTCATGCCTATAATCCTAGCACTCTGGGAGGCCAGGCAGGTGGATTGCTCAAGGTCAGGAGTTCGAAACCAGCCTGAGCAAGAGCGAGACTCTATCTCTACTAGAAACAGAAAATTAATTAGCCAACCAAAAATATATAGAAAAAGTTAGCCGGGCATGGTGGCGCATGCCTATAGTCCCAGCTACTTGGGAGGCTGAGGCAGAAGGATTGCCTGAGCCCAGGAGTTTGAGGTTGCTGTGAGCTAGGCTGATGCCACGGCACTCACTCTAGCCCAGGCAACAGAGTGAGACTCTGTCTCAAAAAAAAATAAAAGAAAAGAAATGGGTGCAATTACAGAACCCATCTCACATGATGGAAAAGAAACCAGATGCCTCTGGAATGTTCTACTATACCCAATCCTCTCTCTAGACTTAGAGGCAGGTTTAGTAATAATAAAAACAACAATAATAGCTCCGTTTTATTGTGAACTTCCTAAGAGGTGAACACAGCATTAAGCACTTTATTTATTTATTTATTTTGAGATGGGGTCTCACTCTGTTGCCCTGGTTAGAGTACCGTGGCATCAGCCTAGCTCACAGCAACCTCAAATTCCTGGGCCCAAGTGATTCTCCTGTCTCAGCCTCCTGAGTAGCTGGGACTACAGGCACATGCCACCATGCCACCCAGCTAATTTTTCTATTTTTAGTAGACATGGGGTCTAGCTCTTGCTTAAGCTGGTCTTGAAATCCTGACCTCAAGCAATCTTCCCACCTCAGCCTCTCAAAGTGCTAGAATTACATGAGTGAGCCACTGCACCCAGCCTAGAATTAAGCACTTTAAACATTATTTCATTTAATCCTCACAACAGTGTCTGGGTATAGTATTATTATTACCTCCAGATGGGGAGATGGAGCCTTAGTGAATCTAACTTTACCTTAGCTGGTAGCCAAAAGTTTGGATCAGAACACACCTTCACGAGTCATAGTCTTAATCATTTCATTGTACCACCTCTGACACTCATATTGTCAGCCAGCCATTCTCTTGAGGACGCGAGGGAATCAGAACTTTGTTAACTACTGCCATTAGGTCATTCCCTTCCATGCTGCTTACAGATATGACTCCTCAACTCGGCTGTGAGCCCCTGACAGCCCTGTAAGTGAAGAAGTGAATCTTATTATCCTCATTTTATGGGTGAGAAAAATTATGCTCATTCAAGTCAAAAAACCTGCCAAAAGTCACACAGCCCATAAAGTATATGGCAGAGCCAGATTTGGTTTTAAAGTCTCTTGTCTCTCTACAGAATGCTCTTTCTTGTACACTGTTGTAGGAGAGCAAAAAGTAGAAGAAGGGTCAGATATAATCGAAGCTTATAGCATCCTAAGTTACAGAAAATAACAGTGGTGTGGAGCTTCTTGGGGGTGGTGGCAACGTAAGTTATGGGAGGATAAGAGTAGGAAATGTATAGTGAATAATGGTTGTCCTATTATGCAGATAAAGTCTCTCAGGTAGTAAAAGTTGTCAGCCCTCTTCCTGATATTTTATTAATAACGTAGAATTTGTTTTACAAAAGGACAGCATTTCAGAGCTACTCCCATGTCCGCAGTTTCTCAGAATAACCAGCTGAAAATATGCCAAAGAGTACCTTTTCGGGTGGTATAGTCTGGTCCTCTACAATCATATTTTGGGGTGGTGTGTCTTGAGCCCCAACACTGTAAAATTCACAGGCTCCTAGCTTTGCACATAAACAGGGCAACCGGTGCCGAGGTCTAAGTGACTGCACATGCGCATACTCCAAGCCCAGCTCAGAAGGAGAGGGCAGTGCTAGCCACGTGTTCCCAGGTGCCCACGCAGGCCGAGAGCGAAGGCAAGATCGCAGTAGTGTGGACAGGCTCCGGCGAATAAGAACGGCGTCTTTAGAGTCACGAGATTAGATCTAGGAAACTACACTTCCCAGAAGTAGCCTGCGATGGCCGCCTTTGTTAGAGGACGTATTTCCGGAAAGGCAGGCTCTGGATAGGCTGCGTAGAGGAAGTGGGCGGTCCTAAGCCTCGGCGGTTTGGCCTGTTTCCGGCAGGATCAGAGTTCGCCGTGGCAGAGGCAGCGAGAACCGGCGTTGTCCAACGAGGTCTTTCAGGACTGAGCCGACATGGCGGCGGCTTTTCGGAAGGCGGCTAAGTCCCGGCAGCGGGAACACCGAGAACGAAGCCAGGTAGGACCGTACAGGCCCCACGAGCGCTGGCCCCTGGCTCCATGTGCTGTTTGCTCTCGTCACCCTGGGGCCCTGGTGCCGGCTGTACGTAGACGCGCTATGTAAATACATGCAAATGTATGCTAATAACGCTGGCTCGGCCGGGGCGGAGCCTCGCGGGGACGCGGGTGGTGGGTTGTCGTTCCCTCTCTAGGTAGAGCTCGGGCTGCTCCCCATTCCTTGGGGATAATCAGACCTACTCTGCAAGATTTCAGTGCAGTGCTTGAGTAAGATAATGTGTGTAACGTGCCTGGCTTTCTTTGAGGAAGTTGAGGTCATAGCTCACATAGCCAATAACTGCCACGCTGGAATTGGAACCCACATCTAATGCTCAGCTCTGCCCGCAGCAATATGAGGGCCCTGACTAAAGAGATTGGTGTTACTAATGTGGTATCATCATGAGTGGGCTTTGTGGTTCATGAAGATCTGCCACATATGCTTTTATTTATGCCTCACCCTGTATGTTGGTGTTTTCCATCCCCATTATACAGGTGAGGAAACTAAGGTACATACAGTGATTTGCCCATTTTCAAACACCAAATCGAGGCAGAATATACAGTTGTAGAATTTCTATGGAGGGTGTGTCGCTGTGGAGAGGTTGAGTAGAAATGAGCTTATACACAGAATTGAGTTTTCCACTTGACTACTCTCAGGAATCACGTAATATATGATTCAGAAAGGCCCTTAGAGATATCTGGTCCAACTTCGTTTTACAGATGGGGAAGAAATGGGAAAGGGTGTGTCCAAAGTTGTGCAGCTAACTGATGGGATAGAACTAAGGCCTCTTAACCACTGTCAAATTTTCCTGCTTAATAGCACTTATCAGACATTTATTGAGCATTTGCTGTGTGTTCAGTTGTGTACTAGGAGCAGTAGTGTAATTTGCCACCTTGTTTGGGAGTCCTGTGTGGACCTATCCAAAGTTAATAATAGGTAGAATTCTTCCTGTGTACTAGAGCAGACAAAGTGCAAATGATTTATTCTTATTATTAACTCTCAAGAACAGCTGTGTGGAAGTAGGTACTATTATTTCCTCACCTTTGCAGATGAGGAAACAGAGGCTCACATAAGTACTTTGCCCATAGACATACAGCTATAGCTGACAAGCAGCAAAGCCAGGGATCACACCAGGTGCCTTGAATCCAGAGGCTACCAGAAAATGCAAAAAGAGGCAACTTTGTAAAAGGTGGCACATAAAAAAATGCCAAATGAAGGTTATGAGTGGCAAGAGTAGAGATGATGAGAAAGTATCATGGTGAAACTTATTGAACTTGGAGGGCAATTTGCCTTGAGAGGCAAAACTGTCACTTTTTGAGTACTTACTATATGCCAGGTACAACCCTACATGCTTTATGATTGTCTCATATAATCCTACAGCATCCCTATGAGGTGGATGTTATCCTCATTTTACAAATAAGGAATCTGGTGCTTAAAGGGCTTCAATAGTGTATCCAAAGTCACAGTTGTAAGAGTGGATTTGGATTAGAGAGAGGGCTTTCAAGGGTGGCATGGAATAGAAGGTCTTTGTGGGAGAGGTGAAGAGAAGGCCATGCAGGAAAGGTGGGTGTTTACGTGTCAGTGTTCATTGACACGAACGTTCCCTGTTTGGGTATTTTGGACTTTATCCTGTAGATCCTTCCATGACGCAGTAGGGAGCTACTGAAGATATTTTATATGTAGGGGGTATGTGTTATTAGGGAAGTGAATTCAGGTGAAATACCACATTTCATTCTGTAATACAGATGTACATTCAAGCAGACATGACAGATTTCAAGATTTCTGCCTCACCTCATGTTGTTGCTCTTTTGACTCGAGTTTTTTTTTCTCTACTCTGTCAAACTCTCTTTATCTCTTGTAACTAAAATAAAAATTATCAGAGGTTTTGGGTGTTATTTTAAATACTGAGGGCCGGGCGTGGTGGCTCACGCCTGTAATCCTAGCTTTCTGGGAGGCCGAGGCGGGAGGATAGCTGCAGCTCAGGGGTTCGACACCAGCCTGACACCAGCCTGTGCACAGTGAGACCCCGTCTCTATCTCTCTTAAAAAAAAAAATAGTAAATACTGAGTTATTGCATCATTTGAAGGATAAAAAATGAGAAAGATGACAGTTAAAAATCCTAACCTTCTCCACTGCTATCTGCTGCATAAAATTTTAATACACAAAAAAATCCTACCCAAATGTTTACATTAATACAAGTTTAAGCAGTAGAGAGGTGTATATATTTCCTCAAAAGTCAAGATTATTCAGAGCAGAATAATCTCAGTCTGTTGGATGTGGAAGAGCTCAGATTGTGGCCCCAGATACAATGCATTCTAGTTTTAGCTTTGCCACTTACTAGTTCTGCGTTCTTGGGCATATCATTCTCTAAACCTCATTCCCCCTCTGAAAAATTGAGTAACAATAGCTCCTGCTTTACCCAATTCCCATGGTTGTTGTGGGCATTAAATGAGACTGTGTACTAAGCATAGCATGTTGCTTTGTTAACTTCATAAATGTGACCTATTATGATGATGCAGGCAAATTATGTAGCACAGACCCTGACATATACTAAATGCTCAACAAATGGTAGCCTATAGAAACATCATACCAAGATTTAATCCTTGTTCCCTCCATGCTTTCCAAGTCTGTGTCAGAGAAAGTACTTTCTTTCATACTTTGTTTTCTCCCATACCTGTACCACAGGTACAATAATAATGATAAATTTATGCTGGGCACCTGATGTGCGTCAAGCCAAGTGCAGGCACTACCACTAACAGAGGCTTATTGAATCTTATTGAATCCTTACAAGAACCCTGAGAAGTAGGTACTATTATTCTCATTTTACTGTTAGGAAATAGCAGCTCAGAGAAGTTAAGTGACTTGCCCAAGGTCACAGATTATTCAGAGGTAAAGCTTTGGATTTGAACCTAAGTCTCTAGACTCTATATTTAGCTCCCTTACCACAGTTGCCTCCCTGTTACTATGTTTTCCCTTTGTAGTATTTTATAAACCCATGGATTAAGTCGGTAGTAAATTTAGTACAACTGGCAACTGCTTGCTTACTGCCGAGTCATTGTTGCCTCTCTCTGTCCTTAATAGGCCAAGAAACCTACTACAGCAGTGCTTGTGACCTCTCTGGTGCTGGCATGGTCCCTCTCATCCTTGGGCAGAGCCCAGTTGTGGGGAGGGAAGGGAACAGGGTAGTGGGTTGGCTCCAAGGACTGGATTTACTGAACACTCCAGAAACTCTTGTTCCCATTAGGTGTCATGTTGATTTGGGTATGTGCTTGCTGAGGAAACTAAGCACTATTTTTTTCTTTTGCCTTCTAGCCTGGCTTTCGAAAACGTCTGGGCCTGCTGGAGAAAAAGAAAGATTACAAACTTCGTGCAGAGTGAGTTTAGGCTTTCTGGTAGAAGTGCTGCCAAGAAGCCTCACAGCCTGCCTGCCCTGAGCTGAATTGCCGGAGTGTCCAACAGGGAATAATTTCCTGCCATTGATAAAATGGCCAAAGCTCTGGCATCATGACACATAATTTTTTGTGACCCTAAACTATTCTCTTTGTCCCGGCAGATCTTTATTTATTTAACAGTAGTTGCATTGTGAATTTTTTTTATTATGTTGTTCCAGATCATTTTGTCATAATGGCTTTGATTTGCCCCTGCCTTAGTGTTTGAACAAAAAGCTGAATCTTTTTTCTCTTCGTTTTCTTGAAGTGCAAGATATAATCTAAAATGCCATTTGTTGAGTCTCTGACATCACCATGTGTGTGGTGTGGAATGAAGAGATGTGAAAGATGGATTCATGAGACTGAGCGTGGGTGATAATGAACTCTGAATACATTTTGCAAAACAATTATCCCCATTCTTCTCCACTAGAACTTCATTTACAAAATACTTTATAATTATTTGTTAGCCATGCACATCACGTGAAGTCCTTCTTATGCTCCTGGTACAGGTGATCGTGATGGATTAAGTGGTTTTCTGTAGGTCCCAGGTTTTTAAGGTTAATAATAATTAGGCGCTGTTATTGGTCCAGGCAGTATTCTAGGAGATTTATAAATTTTACACTCATTTATTCCAACAACCTTCTGGGATAGGTTAGTATTACTATACCCATTTTACAGATGAATTTGGAATACAAAGTGGTTAACTAAACTTATCCAGGGTTACTTAGCCAGAAGTGGTAGAGTCCAGATTTGAACCCAGACTGGGCTCCAGAGTCCACAATTGTAGTCATTATGCTGTACTCTATGTGTAGTTTTCAAATCATATTTGGTCATTTGGTGCCCAAGTTGCATAGAACCTTGTCTGAGGAGTTTTAATTTGTGTTTTGTTTGTTGTCTCCCTTTAGTGATATAAATGGCACTAAAACATGTGGGATTGAGGGCAGTTATTAACTGTCAGGATCCATTGGGATAGGAGAGGACTGCTAGGTAGTGTACCTGTGGAGACATGAGCTCAGCTCAGTGACATGGAGTGGTGGGGGTCAGATCCAGTCACTGTGTTGGCTCTTTTGAGTTTCACTTTGTAAAGTTTTTCTCATTGTGGGGTGGTTATTTTTGTTTTTTTGTTTGTTTGTTTTTGCTATGAACCTCCTTTAACCTGCTTTCCAGTGACTACCACAAGAAACAAGAATACCTCAGAGCTCTCAGGAAGAAGGCTCTTGAAAAAAATCCAGATGAATTCTACTATAAAATGACTCGGGTTAAGCTCCAGGTGGGTATCTAATGGATCATTTGGTGTTTTGAGCTCCAACGGTTGGAAAATAATGATGGGAGAGATGATGGAGAGGAAGTGTCCTCGGCCTTAATTTAGCCCTCCTCTGGTTACTCCAGATGCTTTCGGTTAGTATGCAAGGCACACCTGCCCCTTCGTGAGGAATGTGCATTTCTGCCTTTGAATCTGAGCTGTCTTGCGCGTGGAGCTCTTCTAGGAGTGGGTGTGCTACACTGAACGTGCCCCTCAGGGGCCTTGTGCCTTGAATTGCTGTTAGCATACCGCATTTAGTTGTCTTTATTCTAACCATGAACTATGCCAACAACTTATTAATGATTTTAATCTAATAGGGAATATATCTGTTCAATTTGGATTTTAGGATGGAGTTCATGTTATTAAGGAGACAAAGGAAGAAGTAACTCCAGAACAGCTAAAGCTGATGAGAACTCAGGATGTCAAATACATAGAAATGAAAAGGGTTGCAGAAGCTAAGGTAACAGTGAACTCTTTGTTCTGATGTACTTCTATTGGTTAAGAAAGGAAACTTAAATCCATCAACCTCAAGTTATCAGTTGATTTCTTCTGGCATTTACTGATTGTGATACTGATCAAAGTATCAAAGTATATAGTCAGCATGGTGGAGTGGCAAGAATTCAAGTTTGGGAATGAGACAGGCATGGGTTTGAATTCTGGCACTGCCACTGACTAGCCCTGTGACTATGGATAAGTTAATCTTCCTGAGGCTGTTTCCTCATTTCTGTTTCAGGATTGTTAGAAGGATTGAGTTTGGAGGGACACCTCACCACGTACCTGACGTATAGTTGGTGCTTGATGAATTTTAGTGGTTCTTTCCTTTAAAATAGTGAAGAAAGTTCTTACTGTCTGGCAAACATGATGTGAAATGGTTTAAACTTTTTACAAATTTATTTTCGGTACCCTAGAAGAACCCAATATAAAGGAGACCATATTCTGTGTTCTAGAAAATTGAAAGACTAAAATCAGAGCTCCATCTGCTGGACTTCCAGGGGAAGCAACAAAAGAAGCATGTGTTCTTTTTCGACACCAAAAAGGAAGGTATGTGAAATGTTTGAAGGTTTCTGGGACAGTCCACCATGTGAGTCTGTGGTGTTTGGTGTTAGAAACAGGCAGTGCTTTAAGGATTATCTTGAATTTTAGTTGAACAGTTTGATATCGCAACTCACCTGCATACAGCGCCGGAACTAGTCGACAGAGTCTTCAATAGACCCCGGATAGAGACATTGCAGAAGGAAAGAGTGAAAGGAGTTACCCATCAGACACGACTTAAGGTAATTTTCTCTGTTGTTTCTCTGTTGTTACATGTGAGTTTAGGGGAATGTAGATTCCTTTTTTTTGCCCCTATATTTAATATAATTACTTATGGAAAACTCATCAAAGTCCCTCAGAAAAGTGGAAGGAGGATTGATGATGGGGATGGAAGTGGTAGAGGGTTCCTTGATTTCTAAGATTGGAGGATGTGTGGTATAGTGGTTAGGAGCTGAGGTTCTGGCCTCTAGATCTGGTTTGATTCCCAGCTCTGACCCTGAGCTTTGTGCTTTTTTTTTTTTTTTTTTTTTGAGACAGAGTCTCACTCTGTTGCCCCTGCTAGAGTGCCATGGCGTCAGCCTAGCTCTCAGCAACCTCAAACTGCTGGGCTCAAGTGATCCTTCTACCTCAGCCTCCCGAGTAGCTGGGACTACAGGCATGCACCACCATGCCCGGCTAATTTTTTCGATACAGTTTTGTTGGCCAATTCATTTCTTTCTATTTGTTTAGTAGAGATGGGGTCTCACTCTTGCTTAGGCTGGTCTCAAACTCCTGAGCTCAAACAATCCACCTGCCTTGGCCTCCCAGAGTGCTAGGATTACAGGTGTGAGTCACCAAGCCTTGCCAGCTTTGTGCTTTTAATGCTTATAATGGATATCAGTGTTTTTAAAATGTAGAGAAAAGAGGGGACACTGAAGATTAAGGCAGTTGGTATACTGTGGTATTGAACCTTTAGCAGTGAACAAAAATATCAGAAGGTCTCTCATTAGGCATTTGTAACCAAAATTTTGCATTGACTTTTCCTTATCCTCCTTTCCAGAACTGTTACTGGGTTGTGCAGAAGACATGCTTTTCCTCAAAGCTGTCTGGAGTTGAACTCTCACTTCTTACTGATTCATTTAAAAAAAAATGCTGTCAATGTGTTTCAAGCAGACAGCTGTTCTGTTTTGGTTTGAATCATTTATACCGCATCAGTTTTGCTTCCAATGTTTAATTTCACAGCAGTTTTCTCTAGCTCAGAGGCAGCTAAACTTGCTTTAGTAATATAAATACCCCTAATTAGTTTTACTATATTGGGTAGTCCCATAAATTTGACAGTCTGTGCGATAAAGTGAAAACAAAAGCTGTCTGAAACCACTGCTGTGAGAGTGTGCTAGAATCGGTGAATTGTTGAAGTCTGAGGTCCAGTAATATTCCCCTCTACGTAGATAACACTTCCAGCTGCAGAGCCGGCTCACTGGTGTTCTTGTGATCACTCTGTTTGTCAATTAGTAGTATTTTCAGTGAGCTGCGTCACTGACTTTGCTCAAGTATTATGGTAGTTCCTAAAGAGATTAGTATTCCAAACTCCTGAGTAGAGTAGTTCACCAACATAGCTTTTGAGAAGTTATAAGAAAGAAGGCTTGAATCTTGCCATTTTTGTCTAGCAGTGTTGTTTCTTTTGATTTTGTTCAAAGCAAAATTATTTTTATTAAGATGCTACTCTTGGCTGGATGCAGTGGCTCACATTGGTAAACCCAGCATTTTGTGAGGCTGAGGAGGGAGAATTGTTTGAGGCCAGGAGTTCAAGGCTGCAGTGAGCTATGATCACAGCACTGCATTTCAGTCTGAGCAATAATAGAGCAAGATCCCGTCTCTTAAAAACAAACAAAAAAACAAAACAAAAAAGAGGCTACCCTTGGGTGGATTGCAAGGGAATTTAGCCTATAACTTGGAAGGGGTGGGTGGGCTTTAGGACGTCTGTGAACACGCCCCTCCCGCACTGAAATTTTGTGCAAATGGTATATATGTTGGCACAAATTTGTATCAAATACAAACACGTATGCACATTTATTTCAAGAAAGAACCCAAAGCTTTCCTCAGTTTCTCAGAGATTTGTTATGATTCTCCAAAACTTAAGGACTCTGCTGGTCTTTGAGGCACCAGTTAACAGTGAGAATTCTCAAGTCAGCTTCTGCTGAAAAGAAAAAAAAAAAAAAATCCTGCTCTCTGAGTGCTGAGATTCTCAGGCACCGGCACGCTGCCTGGGGACTTTTCCGTTGCTCTCTCTCCCCTTTGTGTAGGGTTTCTAATACTGGTTCATTGCTGCCGTCGTCTCAGGTGACTGGGGAACTCACACAAAGGTTGAAGCAGCTCAGTGTAGTAGTGCAAAGATTCCTGGGATCCCTGAGACACCGGGATAGTCTTGACTCTCTTGTTCCAGGTGAACCACGTGTCCTTGGGCCAGTTGTTTTTCTTCTCTGAGCCTCCTTTTTCTGCATTTGTAAAATGACAGGTTTCGATAAGATAGTCTCCAAGGTTCCTTTCAGCTCTAGAATGCAATGTTCCTAAAAATGGGCAATTTTATAGTAATCACGTTATGTTGTTTCTGAAGAAGGGAGAGAGTTAATGAAACCATTTATGTGTTTGGGCTTAAGTGATTTAAGAAATAGTTCCTTATTCATTACTGTCCTGTTAATTATTTTACTGTGTTTCTTCTACAGCGGATAGCTAAAGAAAGGCAAAAGCAATATAACTGCCTGACGCAGCGGATTGAGCGAGAGAAGAAATTGTTCGTTATTGCACAGAAAATTCAAACACGCAAAGATCTTCTGGTGAGGAGAGAGAGCCTTAGGCCTTTTTTTTTTCTTTCCTTTCTTGTAAAGGTCTTAACTGAGACTGGATTTCAGCTTTGTGTAAATCAACCCCAGTGAAAATGTCTGCTCCTCAGGGGCAGTGGTTTGAGCCAGTGTCTGTTACTCTGACAGTGTTGAAATGTTCCTTGATTAAGAAGGTAATAAGGGGGTTATTAGTCAGTGCTTTGGAACAGCAAAGGGTAGGATCGGGTAGCATATGAACTTTATAGCTTATGAGCAGCTCCCGTAACATTTAAACAGGTTAACAAAACAGTGCATGTCACTCATTGGTGTTTAAAAATAGACAACATTGTGTAGTTAAATAGCAGAGCTAAGGAATAGAAGATGCCTCTTTCATATTATTATTCCTCTAAATGTCAAATTCTTTAGCTTTGCAGATCATTTAGGTCAGCCTTTCTCAACTGGGGTTCCGTGAGATAATTAAAATTATATAAATCTAAATAAAACAACTATTTGAGCACCTTTCTTCTCCATTTTCCCAAGAATTATACACAGCTAGTACCATTCTAGATGCTCAGGAGAGGCGTTAGTTCATTGTATACCGTGGATGCCTAGGGCAGTAGGGCTGTGTCTCTTTTGAACTTTGCAAAGGGCTGAGTTTTCAGGGCTTTTTAATAGGTAGTCTATTAACCTTCCTGTTTTACAAAGCCCTCTTTTACCATTTACTGATCGCCTTTTTACTCTTTCGCAGGATAAAGCTCAGAAGGTAAAGGTGAAGAAAGAAACAGTGAACTCCCCAGCCATTTACAAATTTCAGAGCCGTCGAAAACGTTGACATGTTATAGATAAGCCTTGTCTTTCGGCATTGAAAATAATTTTATTTTTTTCCTAGTAACTTCAAATCCCCTTAGTCCAGATGATGTGGTTTTCCTGTTTGTAACCATAATTCTTTGTCAATTTAACATTTGATGTCTTTCTATGAACAACGTTATATCTCCTTCCCCTGTTCCTTACTGTTTTTGGTTTGTGAAATCAGTCTTATTTTTATATACATAATTTTTTTTATTATGAAAGTTATAGAATCTCATTATACCAAATTTGGAATATAGATAAATTCATTCCTAATCCCAATGCTTATTCAAGGACAACAAATATTTATTGCATACTTAACTGTGCTAGGAGCTAGAGCTATGGAGGTGAACAATTACTGTGAGCATTCTGGTTTATTTCTTGCATTTTGTAAAGCTATACATCAGCTTTTGTTTATGTTTTGTGTTTTATAGTTGTAATTATAGTAAACAATTTTATGTTCCACTTCTTAATGAAATCATTAGCTCTTTTCCATTTTGTTAAATCACAATTTTTTAAAAGTAATATATGCTCACAGTAAAAATTAAAATAAATATTTTTAATGATTGTATAATGTCTTATCAGTGGATAGACTGATTTTACCCTCATTCATTCTTCTTTTATTGGCTATTCAAGTGGCTTCGTAAGTTATCCAAGGAGGAATTTTTTTCTCTTATACTTTACAGCTACAAATAGAAACTCTTGCAACTAGAAACCCACAGGGGCACCTCTTCTTTATTGATGAAGCTCAAATGAGAATAGACCTGGCTCAGTTCCTGTCTGCACTCCATGCCAGTTCATGATTCCAAGGCTATAAATGGCTCGGTACAGTCTTTCACCCTGGGAGTACGGACCCCAGGGTATGTGGGGCAGCTTCCTTTTCTTCCCAGAATCTCTCCCTTCCCTTTCCTGCCCATATGGGATCATAGGCTGAGGCCAGTCAGGACAGGACTGAGCATGCTTAGAATAAATGTGGACGAACAGGGCGCAGGGTTCTGGCGGGGGGCTTACTGTGTGTGGATTTTAACGATGTTTTTTAAAAAATTATTGTTAATACATAATAAATATCCATGACTGTTAGATTCCTGCACAAGCCTAGAATGGAAGTCTGTTTCTTCAGGGTATACCCAATGAGATTCAGATCTGGGAGCCCTGGAAAACAGGAAGAAGAGCCAGGGGAACAGAAGCTAGTAGCTTTTGCCTGCAGGAAGGAGCTGCTTCCCAGTCTGTGTGTGCGCACTCCCTTCTGGGGAGGCGCTGAGCTCAGTCAATGCTGATCGTCTTAGGAGATTTGAGTCTCAAGCCAGGGAAGGGACTCATCTCAGTGTTGTTGAACAGAGGAGTGAGCAGACTAAGCAGTGATCTGCTCTTGGGATCAGACAGCTGGGTGGCTGCTCTGACTCTGTCTCATGCCCCTGCTGGGTTAGAAGGTAGGGGAAAATAGGGAGTGTACCTAAATGTCTTCTCATGAAGCATACACCCACACAAAGGTGCAGACACTTCACAGGCTCTCATGTTAACAGATGCACAAGGCACATATAACTCAGGCCTCATAAACAGGTACAGGCATATCTACACACCCTTTGGTACACGGGCACAAGCAGTGACACTTGAAGAGCCATGTGCATGTGCCAGGTGGAGCAGAAAAGTCCATCCTCTTGGGGTCCCGTAAGTTCCAGGCTGGAGGTAATCAGAGAATTATAAGGGGATGAGGCTAGATGTTCTGAATTGCTGTTGGATTGTGGGCTGTCCCTGAGGCCCAAGGATTTTAAGGGAAGAGATGGCTGCCCCTGTGATTAACCAGGGACAGGCTCTAGCCTCCTGGGTTCTCAGAAGAGGTCAGGCTTTGAAGCTTTGGTGTTCAGTGGGACCCTAGATTCCTGGCTCCTTGGGAAGAGGAGAGAATACTGTTTCACTAGCATCCACCCCTGTTGGCCCAGTGGGTGGTTTGGGCTGGTGATAGCATCCTGCTGTAGCTGTGTCAAGGGGGGCTGTGGGCAGCCTGCGGAGGCGGGGAGGTTTTCTGTGAGTCAGGACTTTTGTTTGGCTCAGGTCTCTTACAAAAACTGAGTCTCAAATGCAGCAGTTATGTGAATGACGTGGAACCGTCAGGTCTGTCCAACAGAGAATCAGTGAGCCCGGCTCAGTCTTAGTCCATTGCCACATCTTCGAGCCCTTCTAACCAAAGCAGAAGTGTTGAAGCCTACCTTTATTCTTGAATGAAATAATCGTTTTCTGACTATAGGAGGAACTGATTCCTGGTGTCAGGGTGGAAACAGGCCCAGCAGGTGGAGCTGCTGCCCCTTTGCTGGGATGAGCTCAGGGAGCTGGTGTCCACCCACATAGTACACTTGGCTTCTGTCAGAAGCCTCCTGTACTCAGTAGGTGCTTGGCATGTATTTGTTCATTGAGTTTAATGCCATGGGGGGAGCGTTCATGGAAAAATGAGATTTTTTTCCCGGCTGAGCTTGAGATTGGGGTGGCCCTAAGAGGAAGACTGGGCAAGAAAGGGCTTTCGCTTCTGGGAAAGGCGGTGAAGGGAGGTTTCTGTCATAGAGCCCCAGGTTTCCCAGAGGGTGGTTCCACCAAGACTTGGGAGGGGTCTCCCTCTGTGCAGTTTTGAGCCTTCGTTGGTAGCTTGCTGCCTCTCCTCGTGCTGCTGGCTGTGGAGCACCGAACAATTGGAGCTGCACGTCCTCCAGCAGGGAAGGCAGCCAACAGACGCAGGCTCACTGTGCCTACCTGTGGGGGCCGGCGAGGCCGGGGCCTGTCGGGACTTGAGACAGTGAGGTAAGTGGGTGTGTGGTGCTGGGCTCCTTTCCTCCTCGAGCTCTCCCAGCCTGCCAGTTCCTGGAGCCTGGCGCACAGGATGTTGGGGAAGGGTGGGCCGAACCTTGGATGGGAGTCCTGCCCACAGCCCCAGGTGAGGGGAGGAATTGGGGGAGGACCTGAAATACTGCCTGGAGGCTGAGCTGGCAGGTTTTGTTGGGCTTGTGCAGCTACCTCCTGGGGTCAGAGGGTGCGCCCTCTCTACCCAGCCAGGTCTCCATAGGTCTGTCTAGTGGGAAGTGCAGAGAAGGAGCAGAGAGAAGCTATGAGACAAAGGGAGGCAGAGCTTCCTTTGCTGAGTCCACTACTTGGAGTTCAGGAGTCTAGAGGAGGTGCCCAGTTCATGCTTCTGCTTGTTCTTGTCTAAACTGCTCAGATCAGAGGACAAATCCTGCTGTTTCAGACTCCCTGTAAAGAATCTCCCTGTTCTGGATCCATCATCCTCACATCTGGAACGTCATGTCCAGTCTGTACTGCTAACTGAAGTGTACGCTCAGCTTCCCTGTCCATTTTGTCTGCTTCACCACTCGCCCTAGTAATGGCCGTGGCCATTTCCTCTCCCGTGTGAGGGATGCAGAGTGCTTTGGGTGGTTTCATAGTCTGGAGCCTTCCACTCCTGCAGGGTGGTAGGTGAGACTGGTCCAGAGCAGAGCCAGGGACCTGGCTATTCCTAGGCAAGAGGAATTTATCCTGGGGACTGCTATGTTTGGGGGTAAGCAGAGGGTGGGAAGGAAGCCCTTTCCTGTTCCCCTGTTGTCTGTCATCAGAAGGCCATGCTCAGATCGTAAGTGTTAATATTTAATGAAATCGTGGTGCCCGGAGGCAGCTGGGCAGCCCCCCCTGCCCTGAATCAGCCTGACTCATTTACAGCTTTCTCCCAGTTACCCCAAAGGCTTCTCTCGGAGGTGACAAATGTGGGGGGTTGGTTTCGGGTTTCATGTTTTCACATTACTGGGTGGAAAAAAAACCCAAACCTTTCCAAACCAAAAAACCAGCTTCTACAGCAGAAACAACTTGTCCCGAGAGCACTGAAAATTTCCCCATCGTCTCTTCTCATTTGCTCAGAGACATTGAGACCGTGACGGTGGGGTTAAGAGGAGGTGGTTGGAGCCAGGCTGAGTAGAGCTTTAGGGACAGCCCCTTTGGAGGTGGTGGCACCTGCCTTCCTCTTAAACCTTTGCAGGACTCTAGCTCTGAACCCTGTGGTCACTGGATGGATTGCCAGGCAGGGGTTAGTCAGCTCAGGTGGGGAGGGACCATCTCCTCTATCCCTAGCTAGTTTGATCCTGGGAGGTCTGAGACCAGTGTCCCTCCGTCAGGGCTCTTTTGGTAGAGTGGTAGGTGGGAAGATGCAGGGTCCATCTGGCACATGGGGACTTGGGGGGTAGCATTATAAACCACCCTACCCCCTGCCAGGGGCAGATGGCCTCCATGGCAGATGGAGACTAGGCCAGCAGTGGCTGGATGAGTTTTCTAGTCTCATCCTGGCCTCTCTGGCTAATAAGACAGGGGCAGTGACAGGGCTAACTGCGACAGTGTTTGTGTGTGTGTGTATGTGTAGGAGAGGGAGTCCTGGCCTTTTGGGGCCATTCTGGGGGAGAAGTAGAGACCCTGGGTGGAGTCAGTGGATCTTGAAGGGGACACAAGATGGCCACATAGGGGTGGCAGGTGCTCAGGGCCCTGACACTGCCCACCTGACCGGGCTCTGGGAGCTGCCCTGGTTAGTTCTCACGGGAAGGGGATGGCTCCTGGGGTGGGAGCCTCTGCTGCAGCTGGAGCCTGGTCTGCTTGATGCAGAACCCCCTGCCAGGTCCCCAGAGCTCAAGGCCTGGGCAGCAGCTCCTCCCAGAGGACGCGCCCGTTTATTATGCGCTCCTGCTCCCTCACGGCTCAGGCAGGCAGCGGCCTTCATTAGCGGAGGAGCTGGGGTCTGTTTTGGCTGCCTCATCAGCATCAGTGAACTGCGTCCCTGCGAGATTTGATACAATTTAATTAACCTAATTAAAAGCTCTGATTGCAGAGATGATTGGGGTAGCGCCAGCAGCGACTGCATATTTATAATGAGCTGCAAGGTGTGGGACCGCAGCCAAACGCCACGCATCCTAATGAGCGGGAGCCGGGAGCCAGGGAGCGGGAGAGGGAACGTTTATTTTTGGCAACAATGCCCAGTTCCTCCCTGCCAGGGAGTCAGAGGCCCGGGGAGCAGAGACAGACCTGCCCACTGTGCTCTTCTGCACAAGGTGGAAGCAGAAATGTGTGCTCTCCATGAGTTCCTGGGCCCTTGGGCCCCTGCAGGAGCACACAGGGCCCATGTTCCTCGGTGCAGAGTGGGGTCCGAGACCCCGGCAATGCACTTTTCCTGCCCCTCTCCAGCACTGGGAGGCCGCTGGGAGGCAGGGGCTGCCTTCCGAACTGTGAGCCCTGGTGTGAGGAAACAGGGCCCAGAACCAC
>CAUYRT010071438.1:0-16627 GCA_963574885.1 Lepilemur ruficaudatus
GAGACTCTGTCTCAAAAAAAAAAAAAGTTTGTGTGACTTGCTTTCTTGTGATAGTCACTTTTTTTGTAGCAGTCTGGAACTCAACCTGCGATATCTCCAAGGTATGTCTGTGTCTCACATCCCACAGTAGAACTCAGCCAATTGTGCTCAGCCGATAGAACGCGTCAGAGGCGATGGTGGGTGGCTTCGGAGGCTGGGCCACAAAATCCGTCACAACTTCTACTGTGATCTCGGGGCCTGCTGGTTCTGAGGGAAGCCAGCTGCTATGTCATGAGGACACTATGCTGCTAGTCAAGCCGCCCCGTGGAGTAGGCTATCTGCAGAGGGAAGAGGCCCCCAGTCTGTATCTGCATGAACTTGCCAGCCACAAAGGTGAACCACCCTCGCCCAGCCTTCAGATGAGGCCTTGTGAGAGACCCTGAGAGAATCCCGTGGTTCCATTTGCTATTCCCACAGCCCTGTGGCCAGGCAATTAACTTGTGGTTGTCCCCCACCTGCCCCCTCCCACTTTTTTTTTGCTGTTGATAGCAATGCTATAGTAAACATTCTTGTTAAATCTTTCCAAATCTCCTTCATTATTTGGTTAGGGTCAATTTCTAAAAACACAGTTGCTGGATTAGAGTACAGGCCCACTGATACAGCATTTATTTATTTTAGAAATGAGCCTGTATGGTCCTCCAGAAAGGACATCTCAATTTACTTTCTCACCCACAGTGTTTGGAGGGACATATTTTAGTCTGAGTTTTCTTTTATTTACTTCCTTATTGTGTTCTCTCATAGAATATGTTACTTATTTTTTTTTAAATAGATAATACATTTACAAAGTACAAAATCCAAAAGATATAAAAAATATATTCTAAAAAGCTTTCCTCCCTCTCTTGTCCCTTAGTCAGCCCAAGCCATCACTGGGACCAGTTTCTAGTGGGTCAGTCCAGAAAGGTTCAGATATAAGTAAATATCTATAAAGAGAACACCCTTTCAATTAAACGAAACAAAAGAAAATAGAGCCACAAGGTGCACAGGAGACAGAGAGCTGACAACTGAGGCTGGTTTCATCTCGGTTTCGAGTTAAGCGGAGAAAACACTGCCAAGGTCAGGGTTCTGGAGGAGGCCAAACCCACATGCTGAATGAGCCATGGGCTTGTCAACAGGGCGAGATGTTATTGTTTGCCTGTGTGCTGGATCAGGAGGAGGCCATAAGGATATCTCAGCTCCCTCTGATCTGGGTGCAGGTAATGGCAGTTTGTCCACCTTCTTATTCTTACGGGCTCTCCCTCCCCACGCTCAAGGTGAGGGAAGGGAAGGACTGAGATACATAGAATAGCTCTGAATTGGTACCAGGTGCTTGATAAATTCTTGAAGATAGAGGACATCACGAGTAGGCTGTTGGCACGTGAAGATGCCCATAGTGTACCCAAATGATTTCTCTTTATGTGGCCTAATTTGGGATCCTGGCAAAGTTCCTTCTGTCCTCTGCTTGCCTCACTTTCTTAATCTTGGAGTGAGGCTGATGGGTTTTGTTTTGCCTTGTTTATTCTAAGCTCTAGGGTATGCAGGGCAGAGGCAAACTTTGCAGATGCAGGGTCAGCAGGCCCTTTATCCATGCATCTCACGTATCTCCCAACCCCTGATTAAATTACACATCCCTGATTAAATTACACATCTCGGAGAAGAATCTGATCAACACCATTGTTGTCATTCCCGTTTAATGACAGAGAAGCTGAGGTCTGGGAGGCACCAGGGTGATGTGTTCACATGGTCATGTGCTTCTGTAAAAATTTCCGAAGTAAGGCATTTTAACCTCACTCTGTTAAAACCTCTAATTCCTTCTACTCCAACTTCTTTTGTGAGTTGCTGTTGGGGTAGGTGAAAATAGTTTGGGTATCTGCCTAAGAGGATCTTACATTTAATTTGGGTTAAGTGGGATATATTTATATTATTTCCAGTCACTTTTGTAAATAATTAAATTATTACTAACTGTCCTGGTATAGAAATGGTTTCCAGAAATACCCTTACCAAGCACACTGAGCAGACTCAACTTGGTGTTGTGACATGAAGGTGCAGGGTCAGAGTGGTATATGTGAGTGGTCTTACAGTGCTCAATCCCACAATGGTATTGCAGCAGAGCAGAGGTTTGAAATGTATACATGGAGCCAGAGCTCGTTTATGGAAAGTATTACGGATGTATGTCAAACAGGTAATTCATAACAGCAATGTTATTTTTCTGGATTTTTTAATGCTTGTGGAATTTGTCATTTGTTGGGGTTCCTTGTCTCTTTCTACCCAAATACTCTCTTTATTACTGAACTTATTTCTAATTTAGCATTACTTTTCTTAAAGAAGTGCCCTGAAGTTGTATAAGCATCAGGAAGTACAAAGCCTGGATCTGGCCTGCTCAGTTTTCTCTTGTGTCTTACAGGATCACAGGATTCCCCTTGCCAATCAGTTCTCCATGTTTACAAGGGAATATAACAGAGTGGTTAAAAAGACTTGCTCTGCATTCAGACAGACCCTAGTTTTCTCAGATGTAAAAACAATAATAGGATTTCTCTCCTGGGATAGCCATGAAGTCAAATGAGATAATGTGCGTAAAGCCTTGAACACAATCTAGCAGAGGGCACAGTTAGTGCCAGATTTGATACTTAGCTAGTCCTCACAGATATAGACAGATTCTCTGTTTATGACAATTGTCTCTTCTGATTTGGTTGGCGGCCATGCCAGAGTGCACAATCATTATTAGCTATTGATATATTATTAGCCGTCTCCTCTACCTGTCCAAAGCATGTACACAGTAAGTGCTCAATTATTGACAATCCAATCAAAGGATGAAAGACACTTGCTGGAACAGAAAACAGATGCTGGCTCCAACTTGAGCAATGCAGACCCAGACAGTGACTGATAGTTATAAAATTTACTCACCTGGAAGGGCTCTTATAATTAATTTATTCTAATCCTCATAAAAATGGTTTTTTTGTTGATATAGTCAAGTGTTGAAAATTTGGAAAAATCCACAAAGAAGAAAGTAACTATAGTTATTAGAAATTATTACACATACATACATATTACAGTTATGAATTTAACATATATTTATACCGTACATAGTGCTTTGAAATATGTTGTACTTTTAAGAATTTAATACTTCCTTAGCATTTCCCCATATCTTTAAATATCTTTTAACTACATCATTTTTGATGACTGCATAATATTCCTCATCAGAAAGTGGGGGTAATTAAAGGTACTGTCTCAGAGGGTTATGTCATAAGCCCTGACAAGAATTATGTCGTGTAAAGCCACCTGGCATATAAAAAGAGCAATTTAGCTCTGTGCCCTAGAATGGTCTTAAATAATCAACTCCCTTTCTATAGGCATTGAAGTCGTTTCCATTATTTTGCTGTGATGAATAACGCAGGACAGTATTAATCTTTGCTCATATCTTTGGTCATTTCCTTTGTAAATTTCGGAATTGCTGGTTATGCACATTTGCAAACTCACTCACTCATCATTACGTAATTAGGGAAACAGAGAGAGGAAGGGATTTGCCCGGGTCACATAGCGAGTTAGCTTCAAAGACAGGACTAGGAACCGGCTCAGGAGCTCTGACTGGTGCTCTTCCAGCTGGGGACCCTGAGGAAGTCCCCGCTGGAAGTGGGAGGGAGAAGGAAGGGAAAGAACCAGGCGCCGGACTGAAGCAGAGGCCGGAAGCACGTGGGGCCAGCTGGGAGGAGCCGAGCAGGGCTGCGGAGTCGCGCGCTTCCTTCAGGCTGCCGAAGCTAAGCGGTCGCCTGGCAACCCGGGCGGCGCGGCGTTCGAACGGAAGCGAGGAGCCAATCAGGAAGTCCGGGGCGAACCATTCCGGCGATGGGGGGGGGGTGCAACGTGCTCATTTCCCCTTCCTCGGAGCCCCAGGGACCTCGCTCCGGTGGTGGCTTTCCGACAGTCAGGGCCACCTGCTCATCACAGGTGCGGAGGGCACCTCCGAAGAGGCCCCTAGAGGTCCCCACGCGGGGCCGGGGCCTCCTGGGCCGCGTTGGGAGTGGTCACTCCCGGCCCGGGTCCGAGCTGTCAGCATCTCCAATCCCCGCACCGGAGGAGCCGGGACACGCCTAGCGCGGGCTCCAGGTGAGGGCGTGGGCGGTCTGGGGCACGAGTCCGGGGTCAGGGGGCTCTGTTCTCTGAGCGCCTGCTGTGTGCGTCCTCCCGGCGTCGTATCTGCGTACCATTTCGCAGATGAGGAGGCTGAAGCTCACAGAGGCAGGCGTCCTGGCCCAGCGAGGTCTGGCCGAGAATTCAATTCAAGTCTTTCCGCTCCACCTCGCAGTCAAGGCAGATCTAGGTTTGCCTTGAGAGGCCCAGACGGGCAACTAGTGGTCACTTTCTCAGTCTTTTATCATCAGGGACATGGCCCGTGGACCTCTGGCTGAATCACCTGTCCCCCACGCCTCGCACCGTCCTCGGGATGCCCCTCCCTTATCCAGAACGTCAGGGGTTGGACTCAGGGCTCATTTGGGGCCCTTTTGCCTACGAGGTTCTGAATCCCAGCGCTTCCCCTCTCAGAGGACCTCTCTTTAGGGATCAGATGGGACTGACGTTTTTGAGCTAGATGGAGCTGGGTAGCAGATTCCCCAGCTGAGGGAAGGGGTAGGGTCAGCTCCTAAACCAAAGCCGCTAAGCACCAGAGACTTTGGAGTGGGCGTGAGGCCGGGTCTCTCCCAGGTGGAGCACCGGATATAGGCCAGTTCCTGCTCTGCCTCCTGGGAACACATCCTGCGTCCACCCTTCCCCCTTCACCTCAGGTTGCTATATTGTCGGTCTCCTTTTGTAGTTGGAGAAACTGAGGTTCTAAGAAGTTAAGCCCCTTGGTAACGCAGGGCTTGGCTCCTAGTCCCTCTGGCTTCAATCTTAGAATCTTTGACACTCACGATCATAGGATTTGAGAATCTTGCATCTGTTCACAAGGGAGTTATTTATCCTCTCTCCTTTCGATTTTCCTCCCAGCTTTGGGGAGACGAGTTCAGGAAGCTCGTAAGTCTTTCATTCTTTCTTTCAACAAATATTTATTGACTTCATATGCCTTGCCGTCTCCTGGCATGTTTTGTTTTTATCAAAGCATTTGCTCTATCTTATGTCCTACATGTTTTACTTATTAGTGATTTATTATTGTCTTCCACGGGAATGTGATGTATGGCAGGGGCTAGGAGGAGCCAATTGAGGTACTACTCATCACCAGTGCAAAATTTAGGGGTGCCCAAACCCTCAGTGTTAAAGATAACATAACTAAAGCTAACATTTATTGACCATTTGCTGTGTGTTCTACTGGTGGGAGGTCAGCTCAGACAGCCTCTATGGAGCATAGTCCCCCCATCTCTGTCACCGTTGCAAGTACGTCCCCCCCATCCACCTGTCCCACTCTAGGCAAAATGGTGTAGGTGCAGTGATGTCACCCTGTGGTACATAATAGCAGAAAGTGGACACATGCTAAGTGGCATGGGTAGGGGCTGATGGGAAGTCACGCTGTGTAGCTGTGAAAAAAGATGTGGATGCTCCTTAGGTATTGATATGGCACCAAGCATGTCATATATTATTGAGCAAAAAGAGCAAGTTCAAAGCTGTACACACAGCATGATGCCATACGTGTAAGAAAAGAGAAAGAATATATGTTCATACTTGCTTGTATCTGCCCAAAATCTCCCTGGAAGGATACACAACTGTCTGGTCACAGTGGTACCTGCAGGGAAGAGAACTAGGGGACAAGGATGGGAGTTTTGTTTTATTTTTTTACTTTGTTCTCTTTATAGTTGTTGAATTTTGAGGCTTGTGCATGTATCACTTGGTTGAAAATTATATATGTGTGTGTATATATATGTATATGTAAAATATATATATAAAAATTATGAATACTGTTCTGTCACTGACTTGCTGTGTGACTTTGGGCAAGTTTCTTCCCATCTCTGCACTGAGATAAGGAGCCATGATGGTGAGTTCAGGCCTGGGCAAAGGGCAATCTAGGACAGGAAGTGGGCTTGGCTGTAGGTCTGCCTCACCCCTCTCCTTTCCCATCCTGTGTATCAGGGCCTTCCCTAAGGCCTTGCATGTGATATCTCTCTCATTCAGTCCCCACTGCAAGCCCCTTTGTCCCCATTTCGCAACCTCAGGTACAAACTGAGGCCCAGCAGATCTAGTTGGTGGGCATATCCGTGGACCCAGGCATCCACACCCACACCCTCCCACAGCCTGTCACCTCTCGCTTCCTGAGGTTTGTGCAAGGCTGCCCTGGGCAAGGCTGACTCCTGGGCAGGCCAGGGCACGAGCGTTTGGGGAGACTCCAGAAATAGCTCAGGGACTGGCGTGGCCCTGAAGGATGCCTGGCTGGGTGTCTCTGACCTGGACAGCTGAGCTGAAATTGAGCTGGGGCTGCCCTATGACAAGCTGGCCCCCTGGCCGCTGCCTGGAGCCTTCCTGATCCTCGTCGGGGGCAGGTGAGGGCCTCCATGTCTCTGCTCAAGTCTGGGGAAGGAGAGAAGCAGGTGGAAGGAAGCGGGTGGGGAGTGCTGAATGTCATGAAAATGATAAATGTCAGAAACCACACTTCTCAACAAAGATAAAAATCACTGACACCCCTTGAGCACTTGCTATGTGCTAAGTACTTTACAAGTATGAACTCATTTATGTCCTTCAACTCTGTGATGTAAGGTAGCTACTGCTGTTTTATTTTCATCTTGCAGAGAGGAAACTGAGCTCAAGAGAGGTTTAATAATTTGCACAAGGTCACCCAGAGGTGGAATGTGAATCCAGGGAGTCCAGTTCCAGCTTTTGCACTGTTTTTTTTTCTTTTTTTTTTTTGTGAATGTGGTAAAATGTATATAAAGTAAAATTTACCATTTTAACCACTTTTAAGCGTATAGTTCAGTGGCTTTAAGTGCATTCACATTGTTGCAAAACCATCACCGCCATCCCCATCTGTCTTCAGAATGTTTTCATCTTCCCAAACTGAAACTCTCTACCCAATAAACACTAATTCCTTATTTCCCTTCCCTCCAGCCCCCGGCAACCACCATTCTATTCTGCTTCTATGAACTTGACTACTCTAGGTACCTCATATAAATGGAATCATGCAGTGTTTGTCCTGTTGTGTTCGACTCATTTCACTTAGCTTAATGTCTTTAAGTTTCATCCATGTTGTAGCATGTGTCAGAATTCCCTTTTTAAGGCTGAATAATATTTTATGTAAATACCACATTTTGCTTAACTATTCATCCCCTGATGGACACCTGGGTTGTTTTTGGCTATTGGGACTAATGCTGCTCTAAACATGGTTGTACAAATATCTGTTTGAGTCCTTGCTTTTAATTCTTTTGGGTAGATACCCAAAAGTGGAATTCCTGGATGATCCTATGATAATCCTATGTTTAAGTTTTTGAGGAACCACCATAGTTTTTCACAGTGACTGCACTGTTTTACATTTTCATCAGTGATGCACAAGGTTCTAATTTCTTGACATCCTTACCAACACCTGTTTCGTTTTTTTTTCTGTTTGTGTATTTTTTGGTAATGGCCATCCTGGTGGGTGTGATACAATATCTCATTGTGGTTTTGATCTACATTTCCCTAGTGATTGATGATGTTGAGAATCTTTTCTGGTGCTCGTTAGCTGTTAGGGTATCTTCTTTGGAGAAGTGTCTATTCAAGTGACTGCACTCTTGCTCTTAGATTTGCTCTTAGATCTGTAACCTCTGAGCGTAATGGATTAGCATTCTGGGCTGATGAAGGCCTCACCCAGGAGCTGAGCATTGGAGGATTTGCTTGAATGAATGTTTATCACAGCTCATACTTGGTGGCATTTGTCATGCACAACCCTTACAATGGGAGGGAGACACTGTTGTAAGTCCTATTCTACAGTTGGGGAAACTGAGGCACAGAGAAGTTGAGTATCTTACCTAAAGTCTCCTAGCTAATCATTGGTGGAGCTGGGATTTGAACGGGTTCTGGAGTCCATGCTAAACCCTACAGAGGTGGCCAGGGGGTAGAGTGGGAATGCGCACTGCAGGCAGCAGAACCAGCATGTGCAGAGATTTGGATGTGGTGTCTTTGGAGAAAGAACAGGGCTTGGCTAGAAGTAGCCAGAGCCCAGCTTGAATGGGGGTGACTCAAGGTTGGAGGAAGAGTGAGACAGATCCAGAAAGGCCAGGAGCAGGGTTGGGGATTGCGGGGGAGGTTTGATGCCCAGAGACCTTGGCCTTTCTTTTTTCTTCCCACAAAATATTTATTCATAACAAAGGAAAAATATTAATAATTACTATACAGTGGAGAAATCTGGCAGCCACTACCCTAACCAACGAATTGGCTGATCACTAAGGTTAGGACAAACTGTCATCAAATGCCTCCTGCTCTGACACACTGAGAAGGACACAGCATCACTTCTGTGTTGTTCCAGACAGATATGTTTAACTCGTTTCTTTTTTATTGAGGTATGAGCGACATACAAAAAAGCTCTGTGTATCGAATGTATACATTTTGATAAGTGGCCTTGGCCTTTGGACTGGGTTCCAGTCCGGCCACTTGGTCAATAGTGTTTCCTCTTGTGTTTGGTCCCTGGAGGAATAAAATATGTCAGGGGGTGATGGAGCTCCCAGTCCAGTGGGAGTCAGGAAACAAGTGATACATAGGTGAATATCTAAAGTGGCAGGATACTGTGAATACCTGGAAAGGAACAAAATGGGTGGGAGAGTTGGTGGGAGCTTCTCAAGGTGGTCCGGGAGGCCTCTTGGAGAAGATGCCATTTGAGGTAAGATCTGAAGGAGGTGAGGGAAGGGGTTCCAGGCAGAGAATGGTTGGTGCAAAGGCCCTGAGGCAGAAAAGACCTTGGCGTGTTCAGGAACAGCCCTCAAGGGAGGGCTTTGTGGCTGCAGCTGGAAAGAGGTTGGAGATGAGGTGGTAGAGTTGGGCAAGGCCTGGGTCCTGGAGGGCTGAGGGCCAAGTGGGGAGTTTGGATTTTATTCTGAGGGGGCCACAGGAGGGTTTAAGCACAGCAGTGATGAGATCTGATTTCTGTTGGGAAAACATTGCCATTATTTACCTCAAACATTTTACAGCCGAGGAAACTGAGACCCAGAACCATATTGAGGGACTATTTCCTATGGTGGCTTCTCCCTCTTGGGGCTCAGGCAAGGAGGCTTCCTTGGTGGAACTCCTTAAGAGTTACCTTGGTGGCTCATCTGGTGAGTGGCCAAAGCCCACCACTAGAAACACTGCTTCTTCTCCCTTCCCAGACTTGAGCCTGGGTTCAAATTGTGGCTCTGTCATTTACCAGCTGTGTGACCTCGGGCAAGTGGCTTTACCTCTGTGAGCCTTAGTTTTCTGATCTGTAAAATGAGCATAATAGCAGTACCTACCTCACAGGTAGGTGTGGGGATTAAGCCAGTTAACATGTATAAAGAGCTTAGAACAGTGTCTGGTACAAAGAAAGTACTCCAAAGAGGTTAATTCTTTCCTATTTTATTATGAAAATTGTTATCGTTGCTTTGCTGTTACTACTATTAGTGCCTGAAGGAGCCTTCTCTCCCCACCCCCCATTCTTGCCTCAGTGGAGGGCCAGACAGGGACCCAGTGGGTCACCGTGGAGGATGATGGTCTTATAGTCCCCACCCCGGTAAAATCAGGGCCTGGAGGAGGTTGCCTAGGCTGGACTTCCCAGGGTGACTTTGGGCTGGGCATGCAGCCCATCCCAGCCTCAGTTTTCCATTAGTGAAAGGGGGACAACGGGAGAGCTCACTTCGTAGGAATTGTTGGGAAGATTAAAATGGGTTAATCCAAGAAAAGCACTTTCTCATGTCTGGCACAGTAACTGGCCGTCGTTGTGACAGTGGGGTGGGGGAAATCAGTTTTTCCACCTCAAAGATGGGTGCGCTTGCCTGACCCGGCCACCGGGACCGGAGCGCCAGATGTGCGGTGGGCGGGTCCCGGCTCCCGGAAGAGCTTGCCGGGGTGGGCCTGGAGCAGATGGGACCCGGCTGCCAGCGCGCCGGGGCTCGGATTCTGGCCGCTGCCTGGCTTACCTTCCCCCTTTCGAGCGATACCTGGGCCGGCGGGTTCACCTGCCCGCGGCCGCCGGAAGTTGCGCAAACGCAGGTTACCTGAGCCCCAGGTGGGCCGAGCCGGAGGAACGCAGGTCAGCGGCGGCTGCGCGAGCACAGCCAGGTACGTGCTGGCTGGGGCGGGGGCGCCCAGCTGGGGTAGGGGCCAGCCGGGGATGGCGGGGACCGGGCAGAGATTCACCTCTGGGCCTAAACAGGACTGCAGGGATCGTGCCATCAGCTCCCTCATTTGAGAGCCAGGCCAACCCGGGCTCAGAGAGGGGCGGTCGGAGGCGGGTGTCACACAGGGCCGCCCCGCTCGGGGGCCCCCTCCGTCTCCGGGAGTCGCCAGCATTACCCTGAAGTTAGGGAGAGCAGAAGCCAGGCTGGGGATCGGAGCTTCCCCCACCACTCCTTTCCGCGGCTTCTGCTGCTGACGCCAGGCTAGCCGGTGGGGAGGAGGGAAGTGGGGTTGTGGGCCGGGGATGTTAAGGAAAAGGGCCCGGGCCGGCGCGTTTGGGACATTCTCCCGCAGCGTTTGAATCCGCGGATGGGGCGTTGGGCGGTGAGAGGAGGCCTCAGAGGGGACACTGAGTTCCATCTGGGGACTGGGACCCCTGACTTCACCTCGCAGAAGTCTCTGCACCTCCGTTTGCCTAACTGTGACATGGAGCTGCTCAGCTCAGCTCACTGGTTAGCCTCCTTTGTCCGCTGCTCGGGCTGGGACAGACCCTTCTGGAGCGTGCTTAGAGACCCCCGCACTTTGAGGGGTTGGTCAAAGTCATAATAAAGACAGGGAGTCTGGTTCATGGAGCGCCGCCTGTTAGTCGGGTGCTGGGGAATGTCCTGGACCTGTTTGATCTCTCCATCCTTACTGTGACCTGGAGGCTCAGGAAGGTCTATTTTTAATCGCATTTCACAGATAAGGAAACCGAGTCTGTTAAGAGGCGCAGCTGCTTGCGCAAGGCACACAGCAGGCGGGTGGGCGAAACAGAGGCTGGCGGGCCAGCAGCCCCAAAGCTGGGCTTGGCCCTCAGGTTTGTCCAGGCCCCTCTGGTGGGGACCCTGAGGATAGCTGATCAGGCCACAGGGACTGGGGGACTGAGCAGGGCCGTGTTTGGGGCTTCTGCCCTAGCCTTGCCGTCTGACCTCCTTCCTCTCTCTTTCCCTGATGGTGCCCGGGAGGGAACCGCAGCCACCACCAACGAGTTGGACTGGTTTGGGAGGTGACAGCCCCGGGGTGGGGCAGAGTCTGGCTGCCTCTGCAGGGCTCTGTGAGGCCACCCTTCCTGTCAGACTCTTGCTGCCTGAGGTCTCCTGGGGGTGGACCCTGAATGAGGTGAGCCTTCCTGTCCCAGGCCCATCTACTCCATCTCTTCTACCTGGGAAGCAGCCCTGGCTCTGGGCCAACGGCTCCCAAAGTTCTATTCCCAGGTCACCATTGCAGCAGAGCTCTCAAGTTGGTGGTTGGGGCTCCCAATGGAGGAGGAAGAGGCAGATGTGTTTGCAGACATATTTTGTTTGCCCAGTACTTGCAATGTTTTAAAAATTATTATTGAATCTGCTCTAGAATAGAATCTATAGAGTTTTCATGCACTTTTGGATTTCCACCTTCCTAGAACACTATACCTACCACCTTGGACTCATATGCCTGCAGTGGGCTGGGCGTGCCTGTCTCTAGTTCATCCCGAGTCTGCCGGTTCACATCTGGCTCCCTTATGCATTTCAGTTCAGTACATATTTACTCAATACCTACTATGTGTCAAGAGCAATATCTTGAAACAGAGATACAGTGAACAAAACAGACAAAACTCCCTGCCATCATGGAGCTGACGTTTTAGGGGGATGGGGGACAACAAAGAATATAACAACCATAAACATAATAGAATGAATTATATGGTACTTGAACATGTGATAAGGAAAAAAGAAATGGGAGGGGCATCAGTAGTGCTGTGTGGAGAAACAGGATGCAGTATTGAAATTAGCATGATCAGAGCAGGCTTCATATGAATTTGTGCCGTATTTATCTACTCTGGGACTTGGGGCAGTCACTTCTCTTGAGTCTCAGTTTCTCCATCTGCAAAATGAGGTAACAGTGACCCCCCAGGCTTGTGGCAGGTTATAGGAGAGGATAGTATCAAATGTGTGGCACACAGTAGGGATCCCTGCCTGCCCACCCAATCCAGACTCACCCTTTCCTGGATTCCTGGATGACTAGATGGGGTTGTCCAATATAGCTTTCTGCCCTGGATGGAAATGCTCTATTCTGTGCTGTCTGGTACAGTGACCACTGGCCAGATGTAGCTGTTGAGAACTTGAAATGTGGCTCATGTGATTCAGGAACTGAATTTTAAGTGTTTATTTAATTTAAATTTAATGTTAAGGTTGAATAGCCACATGCGGATAGTGGCCATTGAATTGGATAGCACAGGTCTAGGTGGCTTGAACTGTAAGTTCTCTTGGGGAATACCTAGTCTAAATACCCCCTTCCCTCCATTTTACAGATGAGAATATTTGAAACATTTTACAAATGATAAGGTTCCCATCTCTAAAGAGCCTGGGGGTGGGGATGGCTCTTTGTGGCCCCAGCCCTTCCTTGGAAACAGGGACAGAGTTGGCCTGATTCCTGGCATCAGGCCTTGACACTTGAGCAACCACGTGGATGCTTGTGCACCCAGGCAGAGCCCTCTTACCTATGAGTGCCCATCCCATGGCTGCTGGCAGATCAGGATTCTGCTGGATGCCTCCATGCAGAGCTGTGTGATCTTGGGCATTTCCGGCTTCTCTCAGAACAGCATAGCTCAGGGCTTATGTTTCCACCTGACAGGCATCCGTCCATCACTGCGAGCCATCTAGGTCTGTACTGGAAGCTGACGGGTGTCTGGACTCCACTGGGGCGGAGGTGGGGATTTTCTCTCCTCCTCCCCTACAAGCTCTGCTCCTGTGCCTGGGGCTTGGCATGTCCAGGCTGGTGGATGGCCCAGCACAGCTTCCTGTCTGGGTGGGTGAGGGGTGGAGGTGGTACCAGGCTCCTGTGAGCAATCCGGGTGGGGTGTGGGGCTAGAGCCCTTTCTCTTGGTCACTTAACCCTAATACCCCCGTGCCAGCACCTCCCTGCTCGGAAGTAAGGGGCAGAACCATCCACTTACTGGGTCAGCTTTAGCGAGTTGGTGTCCTCTCTGGGCTTCAGTTTCCCCATCCGAAAAATGGGGCCGTTGAGAAGACAGGTTGAGCTGGCTGGTGCCCAGCACAGAGCCTGGAGCCTGCTTTGCTCCCTTTTTTTCTTTTTTGCTGTTTTCTGCTCAGGCCGCCCAGGGCTTCTCTTGAACCTCTTCTCTCTTACTGCCTCAGCTGGGCCTGGTCCCCGGGGTAGGAGGGAGGGGGTGTGGGTGGGGCTGGGGCCCTTCAGCGGCGGCTTTCTCCTGCTGATTGGCTCTCAGTGAAGCAGGGGCGTGGCATCTACCTTATAATAGAGAAGGCGTCTTCGCCTCGCTCAGCCCTGGCGGAGCCTTTGTCTGAGCGCGCTCAGCCGCTCTTTTTCTTTCCTTCACTGCAGCCGTTGCGGGCGTCCAGTTGCCAACTTTCTGCCTGGACCTCTGTCTCCTCATTTTCCCGGTCTCCTCAGACCCAAGCCCTCGGGGTATGTAACAGCCATGCCTGTGGACACGCTGAGCCCCGGAGCCCCCGCGGCCCCCGCCCTACCTTTCCGCCTGCGCACCAAGGTCCCCGGCTACCTGCTACGGAGGCCAGCGGACGGTGGAGCCCGCAAACCGAGTGCTGTGGAGCGCCTGGAGGCCGACAAGGCCAAGTACGTCAAGAGCCTACATGTGGCTAACACCCGCCAGGAACCCGTGCAGCCCCTGCTGTCCAAACAGCCACTCTTTAGCCCTGGGACTCGCCGCACAGTGCTCACACCCAGCCGCCGAGCCCTGCCTGGCCCCGGCCGCCGGCCCCAGCTGGACCTGGACATTCTTAGCAGCCTCATCAACTTGTGTGATAGTCCCGTGTCCCCTGCCGAGGCCAGCCGTACTCCTGGACGGGCAGAGGGAGCTCGCCAGGCACCCCCAGCCACCCCGCCTCGCCCACCGCCTACTACTGCTGCGGTCCGCCGAGTGGACGTCCGCCCCCTGCCTGCCTCACCCGCCCGGCCCTGCCCGTCACCGGGCGCTGCTGCCACCTCCAGCCCGGCCCGGCCACCGGGTTTGCAACGCTCCAAGTCAGACTTGAGCGAGCGCTTCTCTAGGGCAGCAGCCGACCTGGAGCGCTTTTTTAACTTCTGCGGCCTGGACCCAGAGGAGGCACGCGGATTGGGTGTGGCCCACCTGGCACGGGCCAGCTCGGACATCGTGTCGCTGGCCGGGCCCAGTGCTGGGCCGGGCAGCTCAGAGGGAGGCTGCTCCCGCCGCAGCTCCGCTACTGTTGAGGAGCGGGCCCGGGAGCGAGTCCCCTACGGCGTGTCGGTGGTAGAGCGCAACGCCCGCGTGATTAAGTGGCTGTATGGGTTACGGCAGGCACGGGAGACCCCAGCCGCTGAGGGCTAGGCCTTCGCTGGACTTGGAATTCACCGCAGGACAGATCTCAGAGAGGCAGTTGGCCTTGTGACCTCTCTTGCGTCCATTCCTTGGATCTGGGCAGACAGAGGCTGTTTCCTTTGTGAACTTGCTACAGAGGCAGAGGCTTAGAGGCTGGACCAGCATCCTCTGGAAAGGGCTGACCCTGGAGAGAGTTGCTCTTGACTTTGGACCCCACCCCTACCCCCACATACAAGGCTTTTGACATGAGTGTACCTCTGCTTGGCTCCTCTTGCGGGGCTGCGTTTGGGGTGCTTCACCCTCCCACCGACAGTGAGGGGCCAAGGAATCTCACCAAGCCTGTCTGGCCAATGGCTCTGTTTCCTCTTTCCTTCCTTAGCCTCTGTCCTTTGCTGACTTCCTCTTCCTTACCCAGTGGGTCCTGGTTCCCAGGAATGTACCCTGGGGTGGGGGCAGGGAGGAGGGGGCTTATCTACTGTTTTTCCTGGTCCTTGGCAGCTGGCCTAGGTAGGTAGACTACAGGAGGGACTGGTTAGGAGTCTTCACTGCTCTGACTTCCTTTCTCTTGGTTAATAAACACAAATGCTTGTTTCTCAAGGGCTGGGCCTTCAGACTCTTCTTGTTCACAAGGGAAGGGGTGTGAGAAGTCTTGGGGTATGGCCTTCAGAAGTTAGTAATCTTTTACCCCAAGATCTGGTGGGACATGAGGTCAGCAACTGGCTAGGTCTGAGACAAGCCCCAGAGGTGGAGGGTGTCCTCCTAACTCCCCTGGGAGGCTGGCAGGCCTCCTTCATAGAGGAGGAAACAGCTACAGAGTGAGTTGGGGTAAAGCTGAGACTAGGACTTGGATTTTTTTCCCCTGCACCAGGAAGGGGACCACCAGGGGAAGGACTGATTAGGGTGCTTGGATCCTCCCCCATCCCCTGCCCAGTTCCCAAGGGGAAAGAAGATTAGAGAAGGCAAACCCTGAACTTGAGGTCACATAGCCCATAGAGTGGGGGAGGAAGTGGGAGTTTTTGGAGGAAGAGGGACTTGGGCTGGACAGCACAAAATGAGTGGCCTTGCTCCCAACTCGCGGTGAGCCTGGACAAGCCAGTCTCCCTCCTGGGCCTCAGTGGGAGAGTTAGGCAGCACAGCCCTCCTTGGAAGGGGGCACTGTTGTTATCTGGTCCCTTCCTGCTATATTGCAATAGCTGGGGAAAGGGGGAGGGGCTGGCCCTGGGCTTGGAGGTCTCAGCTCCTTCCACCTTCCCACCAGGGCCCCCAGCTGGGCACACAAAGGGTGAAAGCCTGGGGTGGCCTCTCCTGCCCCCCCCCAGGGTGGGAGTGGGGAGGGTGTGGGTGGTACTTCCTCTCTTGCAGGCTGCCTTGGCTGAGACACTCAGAAACAGGAAGCTCTAATGGGGGCCCTTGTGACAGGTTTGATGTAGGTTTTATTTTAAGCATAAAGAGGAGATTTCCGTTGGGCTGTTGACAAATATCCAGGTCAGCCCAGCTGTCTGTCTGTCCGTCTGTGCACAACTAGGCCCCTGGGGCCTGGGATGGGCCTGGGCAGCTTGGGGAAAGAAGGGGAAATTGGATTATAGAAGAGGATGGTGTTCGAGCTCACAAGAATGAAGTCTACCCCTCGTGACACAGATGGGGAGGCTGCAGTGCGAGGAGGGCGGTGACATGTTGACAATGCAGGAGCAAGCCGGGCATGATGTGTGTGTGTGTGAGCTAATCCAGGCAGGCCTTGCAGAGCTGGTGCCCCTAGAAGGTGTCAAGGACTCGCTCCTCTTAAAACAGCAGGGTGAGAAAAATTAAAGAAATATATTTTTTACGTGGTATATGTATACCGTGGAGTACTATTCAGCTATAAGAAGCAATAGTGATATAGCACCTCTTGTATTTTCCTGGATGGAGCTGGAACCCATTCTACTAAGTGAAATATCCCAAGAATGGATGGACAGGCACCACACGTACTCACCAGCAAATTGGTTTCACTGATCAACACCTAAGTGGACACATAGGAACAACATTTAT